>JBANCV010000120.1:9609-81019 GCA_037040105.1 Amiota albilabris | reverse complement strand
GCGTCTTTCTGTTGAAGTATGAGTGTGCACCATGTAAATTGGAGTTCTCTAAGCAGCGTCTACAGACTCAGCATGAATATGATCGGGAACAACTTCTGGGTCTTAAGAAGCAATTGTAGAAAAGCCAGAAATAATTTGCTCGAGAAAAAGAACTGGCAAGTAGTTTGTGAGATGTCGGCTGATGGTGAAAACAATAAAACTACTGAAAATAAGGATGCCAGTAAAACAGAAGAAGCAAAGGCTGCAGGTGTTGAAGGTATGAAATTGAAATTATAATAAGAGGCTACTGGAGCGGTGGCAGTACCTATAACAGGAATAAAAGCATCAACAACACATAAATCGTACAACGACAAAATTATAGAGGCGACGCTGATGACGTGAAAGCAAACGACGCTTATAAAAAACTAAATACAAAAGCAGCAGGAACTACAGAAGAAACAGACGAAGAAAATGAGAAAAACTAAAATCAAAGGACAAAGTAGTGAAAAATGAATACGAGAGACGTGTTAAAAATCAAGGGGAGGAACTTAATGAAATGGCTGCCAAGTGCAGTTGTTAACAAACTACGTTTAGAAATGACATTCGAAACAATGCGTAAAGTAGCCCGCCGTGAAGCACAAGAACACGGTTACAATATGAACGTTAGAGACTATGCAGTTAACGGCGAAGAACCGTTTTCATCGGATGCCGATGACTCGGTCAGGAATGGCCGAATGTAAAAGGAAATAGTCCTTGCGAGGCAGCCCTGGACGGTAGCGATCGAAGCAGATTAAAATGTCAGCAAAGTAAAAAGCAGAAGCACTTGTGCCAGAGCCTTGTAAAGAAGTGAAGACAGAGCCGCGTGTAAAGAACAGATACATTCTTCTTACAGTAGGTTAAAATAGTTTTCATGTAAATATATTGGTCTCCGTGGTTATTTGGTACATTTTTGAATAAAAGAGACCGAAACAAATGATAGTCAGAGTGATAGTGCAGGGTCCGGGCTTCCCAACCAAGCTCCGTCCATTTATTCCGGGTCTTCAAAGACGTGTGCGGTCTAGCATTGCCATGATTGAAGACAAGTCTGTTTCTGTTGGCCAATTCTCGTCGCTCTTTCTTGATTGCTTTATTCAAACAGTCGAATTGTGCACAGCATAGGAACGAATTGACCCTTTCGCCACGACATAGCAGCTCATAATAGACAATTTCCTTCCAATCACAAACACTCAAAATAACCTTATTTACCGTCAATCCAGGCTTTGAAGTTGTTTGTAGAAGGTCACCGGCCTTTAATCACGATCCATTTTTCATCGCTCGTAATGATTTGCTTCAGAAATGGTTCCATTTCATTATGTTTCAGCAACGTTTCACTGATGGTTATTTGGTCAATTAAATTTCCTTGCGTTAATTCATGTGGCATGATAATTCCAATTCTTATAGTTGATCTTTAGTGCATCCTCTATCTCCTGACAGCTGCCCTGTCGGTCTTCCTCCATCAGTTGCAAAATTTCAACGACTTTTTCAGTGACTGGCCGACCAGTGCGAGGTGCATCTTTTACATCGAAATTTCCGGAATGGAAACGAGCAAACCACTCAGTGCGCGAAGTACCAAAGCCGTAGGTGTGTCGACCGAAACGGCAATTAATGTTTTACATGATAAGTTGGCGATGAAAAAATTGCACAATACTACAGAGTTATTGGACTGCTTCAACAGTCCGCATTTGGCGAAAAAAAAGGTGTTGTTTCATCACGATAACGCACCAGCACATTCATCTGGTGTAGTCTCTGCCAAAGCACACTTTGGCCTGGATACCACCACTTTGCAACGCTGAGAATGCTGGTTTTCTCTTACTTAAACTTAATATGAGTTTCTCCATATCTGTCTATTCACAATATGTATATTGATGGGACGTCTGTTAAGACGAAATTATATTGATTGATGAATTCATCTGTCCCACCATTGGACCATCGTTGTTGTTGTTGTTGTTGTTTTAGCTGGAAAGAGGCTATAGCATGTACAACTGTAGCCACGGGGACTGCTGCATATATAACTGGTAGGTCCGAATCACTTAGGGTTATGGAATAGTGTTGTAACGGAACTTTGCCTGCGAATTTGCATATGCCGAACATTCGCAAGAAATAGTACTTCCGCATCCGTCTATGCATGACTCTTATCGGAGTTTTAACGGAGGTTTATTAACGTTTTGTATTTACGTGCGATGGGACGCGTGCGTCTCTGACGAGTTAATCATCTGACTGGTCTGCGCAATGCATCGAAGAATGCGGCTAGTGGGCGGAGGAGATCGTGGGAGGATAACTAACGTGATGTTCTGTGGTAGCTCGTCATTTCTTTTACCTATATCACACGTAGAAGCTCAACGGCATAGCCACTTTAGTTTATGAACCTTTAAGAAAAAGCTTAGAAGCTGACAACGCTGCAAAATTGTTGTTTGTTCAATGCCATTTGCCTCTCATTAATTATTCTTTTCACGCAGTGAATAGTATTATGAACTTGTAATGCACAGAAGGAGACATCGTAGACCTCATAAAATGTATATATTCTTGACGAGTTGATCTAGCCATGTCCGTCCGTCTGTGTGTCTATCTGTATGTATGCAAACTAGTTCCTCAGTTTTTCAGCAAGAAAGCTGAAACTGAGGCACGAAGCTATTTTTTTTTGCCATACGCAGCACATTTTTCGGAATCAGCTGAATAGAATCACTAGGAGGGGTACCTCCCATACATACGATTACAGAAATTCATGTAAATTTCATGACAAACTTATAATACTATTCAATACGTGAAGAGTATACAAAGTGGTCTCACTTTAATAGAAAACCTTTGCCAAAAACTAATAATTTTATGACGTTGGTAAACAATTGTATGTGCCATTTCAATCAGATATTTCAATTGGTATAATGTCTAATATGCAGCCAATATTGTAGTCCAAATACTAAACAATATATATTGTAAACAGCAATTCTATTATAGCATCATTAGGAAAAAAAACAAAGTCAATTGGTTCAGTTGGTTTATCATAAATTTGCCAAACAATATTATTGACTGGAACGTGAAAAGAAGCATAATCATTAAGATTTGCATCATCCATTTTAGTTGCCGAGAAGAAAGAAATTAAAAATCAGGTCAAATAATTATTTGAAAAAGGTGGCGAGATCAGTGTTCAACAACAAGGGTAAATTTGCCTACAGAGCTGCCAACCCTACAATAACAGAATTGCGCCTACAAATTACACAACAAATAAATGATGAAAGGAATTTTAAAAGTTTATGAAAATAAAATTATGAATTTTTTGTTAGTATAAATTATTAAATATCATAAAATTAGCAACTTGTCAGCACAGTAAGCTTTAGCATTAAACAGCACTGAAAAGAATGTAGGTAAAACACTCATAGTGATGATTAGTATTGAACAGTATTAAGCAAGTAATCGATTTTCGATTACTTTTTATGAAAATAATTAAATATTTATAAATATGTATTTCATTCAAAATTCATAAAGAAGATATTATTTTGTTAAAATTTATTATAATAATATGAAATAAATTATCTGTATATAAAATATTATATTGTGAATATTCTATATAAAGCATATTTATTGACATGTACTTATATTATAAATGTAAGACATTGGCCAAAGACTATTAAACATATGGTATAGTACTGGCCAACTAACTCATGGTATCCCGAGTCTGGAACAATTTTGTACTGTATAAAATTATTGTTAGGACCTCGAGACAGTGTGTTTGGATAGTTCAAACAAATTTCGTGAGCGACGTATCCAGTCTATGTACGTAAGTAATTAAATAGACTATGGTTTTGCCTTTGGGGTAGCTCAGTCTGGAATCCTCCATCAAATCACTTTGACATCTTAGAAATATGTACTCCCGACTCCCCGATGAACTGTATTTATATGTGTACATAATTTTCTTTCATGGCAATTGTCTTATGTCGAAGAAATTCACTTTTTCTTTCTTCATACCATTCAGTCAGCACGAATGAGTACGATTACTCACAATTTTGCTCATCACTAATGGCAGAAAACGCCTGGCAGAAATCAACAGCCATTGAACGCCATAGAAAGCAATATCAACTGAGAACAAATACAATCTAATCTGTCAGTTCGAGTTGGCGAGCGGCAAAATCGGCAAAACCAATCAGTTGTGTAAAATTTCTCGAAGCGAGAGGTAAAGTAATAATCCAAATCAAGTTCTGATTATTTTTTTTTTTTGTGGAATTTAAATTTCTCAATTCAATAGAATTATTTGTATCAAAAAATTTGTTTTCAAAATTCATATTTTTTATTGCCTATTTTGTGATTCATTTGTGTTCATTTGGATTTTGTTAAAATTTTCTTAAAAGAAAATTTGGCGGCTTTGAAATTTTAGTCAGCATACTTTTATTTTATTTTTTTTTTCGTACTGTTTTATATATTTCAAAATTCAACAAACATTTTTCTGGTTGTTACTTTTAGTCTTAAATTTAGAGTGTGGAGAATTTCTGTGCAGCAAATACAAAAAAAAAAAAAATCAAGAATTTGGTGTAAAAATTTCAAAATTTCTAATAGAAGTAAAAAAAAAAAAAATTGTAACACAAAACCGTAAGTTTTTTTTTTTTAAATTAGAGAAGTATGTGTAAGAGTTCTGCATCAGTATGCGGGTGTATGTGTGTCCATGTCTATATTTCTTTTTAACCGAGATAATAAAAGGATAATAAATTTTTGAAAAAAAAAAAAATGGAGGGAATGCATTTCCATGCAGGCACGGACAAACACAGGCAGAAATCGACGATTCACGCTCCAACACAGAAACACACACACGTGCACGCATAGAAACAACTAAATAAACAAAATCCGATTTACTTTTTTATTATTACGCTTTTTAAGCCGCTACTCTTCATTCATATTTTTTTTTTCATAACCTAAACAAAAATGTGGAAATTCATTAATATGTTACTCTATGCAAAACTAAAGAATATTGTGAAATATTGTTTTTGTTGTTGCCTGTTCTTTTTTTTTTTCTACTGTTGTATGTATATGTGTGTGTGTGAAGAAGAAAAAAAAAATGCAAAAGAGCACACATTTTCCTGTATAAAATTCTGTTTTTTTTTTTTTTTTTTTTTTTTTTTATTAAAATCAATTCAATGCAATTTTCTATTTAATTGTGTGAAAAAATACAAAAAACAATTGTTTTTCATGATAAATGTTTATCTTGAAATTTTTGTTTCCTATTTGTTTGTCATTTTGTCTGTGGTAGAGAGAGCGTATGTGTTTGTGTGTAATTTGACATCTTGTACATGTGTGTTTTTTTTTTTTTTTTTTTTCTTTCCAACTTCTATTCACAAACTTCATTGTTCTTTTTGTATAGAAGATTTGCAAGCGTCTCAAATGCAAAGTGAATAACAGAAAGAAAAAAAAAATCTAGAAATTCGCGCAACTTCTGACGTTTATTACGCTCTGTATGTGTTCGTGTCCCTAGTAATTTTATTAATTGTGTGGGTTATAATGTTTGCGTATGGCTTTGTTTTCTTTTGGGTATTTCACAAGTGTGTGATATTATTTTACAACAATGTCATGCTACTTCTAATTGTCTTCCTTTTTGCATAGATGATGTTTAAGTGATTTGCATTGTGAATTGATGATAAATATAGCATTAAAAGAGAGACTTGCTTGCTCTTTGTTTTCTTGCCTGCATATTGTTTCCAGCATCATTTAATAAAGTTGTGTTTTGAAGTCTACCCAAATTCAAAGTATGGCGCATTACAAAACTCTTCATTAAATGAGATCACTCACTTTTGTTGGCCGCTCTCTTTGTTGCCATATTCATACTTCATATATTGCATTTGGTTACATGTTTGTTGTATTTATTCATTTCTGCAATTGCCCAGCAACTTCAAATAGAATATTGCAGTTTACCTGTGCCACTGCGCTCTCTTCAACTGCAAAGTGAAAACCAACCAACATACCTAAACCAAACAGTATTAAACATACAGAAATGAATGTCTTCAAAACGGCATATGAATGCATGTCTCTAATATGTTACCTAGAAACCTATGAATATGAATGATGCCATGAATGCAAGCAAGTCTCTAGTTCGTGCCAAAGCAAACAAAGACTATGAATAGCCAGTCTTCACGTACAGATGTTTCGTTTTTCTCTTAAGAGAGAAGAGAAATATACAAATATTTATTCAAATGAAAGTCTTAATAGAATGTCGCCTTCAGAACATTTGCGCATGTATGTATTTGTAACTCAAATTGCAACTTAAAGTTAGTGATGAAAGTTTTAATTTTATGCTTAAACTTACATAATACAATTCATATATGGCTCGTACATATAAAAATTCCAGTGAGATCCCTTTACTTGTTGCATTGTGCCGCACTCTTCTTCCTTTCTTACTCTTGATGTTGTCTGTCGTTTGAAATTATTGATTTTTCATACAACCAGCTTACAACCTCTTTCGCGCACACTTTGTGCCGGCTAAGAAGCAACAATAAGTTGTACATTTTTGGTTCCCATAACTCCAAAGTGAATATCGTTTACTCTATTTGTCTATCAGACGGGCCGCTCTTTTCTTCCTTACTGTTGTCGATTCCATCATGTGCAAGCATTTTGCTCATGTTGCATTGTGGTTTGTTGTTGCTCTGTGAGAGAGCCTGGGTAACTTCAATGTGAAGCTGGCCTATTTATGTGAAGAGCTAAGTATTCGCCGTCATGTGTCCAGCTTTTGGATTTGTTGCTGTATAAGAATAACTTCAAAAAAGAATAAAAATATTGCTTATCTATGCCAAAGCCATCTTCGTTCGGTTGAATATTAATACCTGAATGATGAAAGAAGCCTTTGATCATGTTAAGTTCTATGTTGGCTTTTGGTTTGTCAGCAGAATTACAATACTAGTTTGATTTCAGCAGATTTTCTTTTTAATTATGTGCTATGTTGTTCTTAAACGATTTGAATAAGTTTCAAACATTTAGAATTGCTTTTCTGTTGATGAGACAATGATGATGTTTTTATGTCGTCATACCTTTGTCCATATATGTTACCATGCCACTTGCGCACATATTTTGGGGCAAAGATTTTGTCTCATCTACTGACCGCTTAGGTTTCATTATTCTTTCATTGATTGAATTAAATGTACATAGTTGAAAAAAAAAGAAAGAAAAAACCGGAAGAACTACTGCTGAATTTATATCATCATTGGTTGTTTAGTTTCGAATTAGTCACAATTTTTGTTAATAGTTTTTTTCATTTCATATGTTAAAAAATTTTGTTTGTTTCGTTTGTTTTGTTGTTTTCATTCTCTTATGATCTAAGCATATTAAAATTTGTTAAAAAGTTTCTTCTTTGCTTCGCCAAGCCTTTTTCAAAGTTTTTTTCTTTTCTTTTTTGTTTTTTTAAACATCTAGAATATTTTCAAATGAGTACAATAACAATTTATTGAAAAGAAGTGAGACTATTTATTTATTTAGATACTCCACCTCCTCCATCCAAATTATATGAATACTTCTTATGTGCTTATGTGAAATAATAGATCTTTGGAACAATATAAAAACGGGCATTACTATAGAGCTTTTATCGGTTCACAATGTACTTAATCCTTATACAAATCATCTAATCTACTGTAATCTACAAGTAAAGGGCATCAATCATTTCATTCCTGTATTTTTTATGTTTTTTGTGTAACAAAAATATCTAGTGAAATTCCCTGATTAAAGATCACTAATCTTCCATCATCAAGTAAATTTTCATTGATTTTCCTGAGAAACATCTGTTTGTGATTAACACCCAGGAGAATCTTAATTCCTAATGAATCAATGAAATTTATGATTTCTTTCTATTTTCTTCTATGATATGATCTTTTTACTGCTGTTTATTTGGAAAATTTCCAACTCTCAATTTATAAGCATTTTCTCAGTAAAGTCTCATTGCAACTTCACTTATTTTGAACTTTGCTGTATTATTATATTATATTTATTTTTATTTATAAATTGATCTAATCGATCTCATTTTCTTATTTAATGTTTCTTTTAAAATGAAAAGTCCATGCCTTTTTCTTGTAATGTCTTCGCCTACCCTCCCCTGGATGAGTGTGATATATTTTTCAGTTGTATAAAACCAATCCAATTACTTTTCGATTTGCTTACTATTCATATTATTTATAATATGAATCATAAACATCTGTTATTGGATTCATTGCTAGTTCCTTTGTTTTAGTGAAGTTGACTCGACTCAAATGATTTGACATTCTCTCAGTCTCTGTCTCAGTTCTGATAATTCATAATCATCATAGTGCGTTCAGGTGGGTGAAGTGAGTAAGTGTCTTATCTTATTAATTGTTACGTTTTTATGGAAATTGCAAATTGATATTAACTTCTGTTTGAAAGCAAAATAAACAAAAGAAAATTTATTAATAAAAAAATTCTTAGAAAATTCATCGAAAGTGTGTTCCCCGTACTTGGTAGCATTCACTCCATCACTTCCAATTACAAATATACATAGAATGATTCAATTTGAATATCTTCTTTGTATATAAAACAAACTACTTCATTATATAATGTTTTTCCAGTAAGTAGATAAAAAGAATATTTTAATGTTTTCATATGTCATGTGTTGAGAAACTCAACTTTGAGTTAAGCTTAGTATAGATCTTTATTATTTCCAAAGTTTTTGAGGTCATTTCAGTAACATTGGTTTATTGCGTAGGTTGAGAAAATAGTTTTTTTGTTTGACCAAATATGGGTTGAGTTGAGACGAAATGTTTACTTATTTTCCATTACCAAATCATCAAAATGTCGCAAGTTTTACAGATAAACTACACTTACATAAGTGGAACCTTTGAGGGGTGTATTCCTCTAATTGCTCTTGATATGATCTGATTGGATCTATAAATCTATTTGTCACGAAATGTGTTTGTGACAAATGAATGCTTGCTCAAGCGATCCGATCTACTTAAGCTTAAACTTGCTAAGTAAGCATGAGATGATAAGTCCTCTTCTGATCTTTAAATGGTGTGAATCATAATCTATCAACTATTTGGTACGATATGTGGCTTGATGACAGACACTTTCGAAGCGAATGAATGATTGCTCAAGATATCTGTTCTGGTTTAAGCTTATTCACGCCACAAATGTTTTTCTTTATAAATATAACAAAACAATTCCCTTCAAGAATAAATCACTCATCCACGTTATTGTAGATAATATATTAACGCATACCTTTATCCATTCCTTATCTCATATTGGTTCGATAAATACGTTTCTTCGATTGTATGCCATCATTTTAGTTGATTGTGCAAAGTTTTAGATTTTAGAGACCTCATAAACTCTCTACTTATCTCTTTTTGGTTATCTAAGTAATTTTAGGTGCTCTATTAGCACTTTTCCTTTACCCCATTGAAATAATAGAAGTCTCTTTGCAAATGTTTATCATTATTATATGTATATCCTCCTTGAGACCTGCGACTTTTTATTGGAGTTTATGAAGCTTCATTAAAATCAGATATGTAAAAATAATATTTTTCTATAATATAAAGAGGTAGAGAAATTTCATTTTATTATAATATTAACCATCAAACATTTACCATCATTATTATTGTTCCTATTCGTCGTCCTACTTGTAACCTTGTAGTGTACTGCTGTACTACTGAATTATTGAAGGACGTCGTTGTTGAGCATAGTGGATGAGGACATCTTAAACTACTTGGGTAAATAAATGATGGTACTTGTTTCCTTTTATTATTTGTTACCCTGGTTTTCTGTTTTTATTTATCTTTCCCCCTCTGGTTGGTGGGTGTAGACGATGCCTATTCATCATATCTATAGACATATAAACTGACAAACAATAAACAAGCAAACATTTTCATGATTCCACTTCAGATGCATTTCTAATTGACTTCATTGGTAAACAATCAAACCTTTTAAATGCAACTACAATGATGAGTATCATGTCGTTTTTCCTCCTGTTTTGGTGATGATGATGATGATGATGTACAAATGAATTGTTATTGTGTTGGCTGTTGGGCGTTGGGTAAGTTTGGGTAGGAAGGAAACTAGTGAATGATGTTGAGAATAGATAGCTGAAGAAAAGAAGACGACCATTACCATCACCAAGTATAGGTTATGTTAGAAGGAGAGAGCAGATATAGTTAATGAAGAGATATCACTAGAAAAAGGTAAAATGTTCTGTCGGCCTAGAATCAGTAGTGTAAATAGTGTAGAGCGATTCACTTCATTATGTGGAATGTGTTTGTTTGTGTATTTTATTGTTGATGCTGTTGGTGATGCTTTGCTGTTAGTTGTTGCTCTATTGAAAGTCACTCACTAAAGTAACATCCATTTTCGTCTCCTTGTTTTGCCTCATTCACTTAGCCAATAGTGACTGTTGCTCCCCCACACTTTGATGGGTTTGTTTCCAGGATACGTATCTCTTTAGTAGCTAACAGCTCTTCTGCTGCTGTTTCTTTTATTTTGTTTTGTTTGGTTGAATGTATGTTTTTAGAATCCTCATCTACATTAACATCAACATTCACTTTCGTCATAGTTACGTGCCCCATTACCTTTTAGGTATATGATTCTTGTTGTTGCTAACCACTTAGTCATAATTTGTAAATCCTTCTGTCCCGATTTCTTTTCCTGCCTTTTTCAGTAGCAACAACAAAACAGAACCATTGACAGGATATGTATTACATCGTGCCTGCCTGCCTTCTATGGCTATCACCACCTTCACATGGCTATGACATTTTAATTTTGCTTTTCTTATTCATTTTTATCCATTTTCTTTTTTAATGGACCCCCATACTATGAATACGTATGTATGTATGTATATAGTCAATATGATAGATAGTATATTGCGGACATATACACACATATTGTTGATATCTTGTTCATCTTCCTGTTGCATCAATATTTATTGCTTTCTATAGCTTGAATTATTGAAAGTTGTGACAATTTTATCGTTTTTATAATGACACACATACACTGGTGTGAATGTATCAGGTTTTATTACTTGTGTCGGAAAGAGACGACTCCATAAAGTATGTAAAGAAATGTACAGCGTGACGAAGAGAACTGAGTCTATTAAGAGCTGGTTCCGTCCCTATTGTCTGTCTGATTCTGTGATTTAAGTTCTATACATACATATCTATATCGACCAATCTAAACAATGATTATGATGAATCAAAAGATAATATAAGATAAAAACTTCATATGAAAACTGAATTTTTAATGTCTGTTTGAAATTGTATGATGGTCTATATTCCCTCCATATAGATAACTTCCTTATGGACAAAAGAAACAAAGGAGGATTCTACAAGATTTTGGTTTTCTCTATACGTTTGTATAAAACAAGATGCCTTACCACGTATTGTAATGGACTACTCCTTCCATCATTGTTTACCTTCGACCCTACTGGCAATGTAGGCTATACCGATAGCCTAGGCCAGACTTCAATCGGTATTGTTGTCAGAGTCTTTACACTGATTGGGCATCCATACCACGACAATAAGGGCAAATCAAAAAACTATTGTTTCTTTAATGTCATATTTCCCATATTTATTTTCCATTTTACGTGCACATTACGTATCCATGTCTCTGTTGCTGTTACTGATATTGTGCGATGGGTGTGATGGAGTTCTAGTTTTACAGTTATTTCTGACATTCCTTCAGTCATGTTTTACTGTGTTTTTCATATTTAATTTGCATTCGTCATGACAACACTTGTTGTTCGGGACGAGGTTCGCTCGTTTATCTAATACCTTTTTCTCATTACTCCTGAAAGTATGCTACGCTTGCTTTTGACGACGACATTTACAAACGTTGCCATGCGAGATGAACTTTTTTTTATGTTATGTTGTGGTAAAACTTGTTCATCAGCTTTATCTAATGTTATCCTGAGAAAAGGAAATAGTTTTTCATAGAAATATAAGTAGAAAGAAAAGAAAATATATATTAAATTTGTTAAATCGAAAATATTTTGTTTGGTTTATAAAATGTGGAAAAATGTAATTTCTTTCCTCTTTCATGTTATTCTGGCACTCGAGATTTTTTGTAAGACAACTGTCCAGTCTGTGCATTTTATAGTCTTTAATCAAAATCATTGCTATCTTCCTGCTATGACAATGTTATTGACAATTTCAAAAGACAAAAATGTTGACGTATGTATGAATGTTGTATTTACAATATTCACATTTAACTATACATCTGTGTGACGTATGTGGAAGGCACAGAGACCACGAATTTCCACATTCTATTCTTAGCTTTCTTCACCCTCATCACATTTTTGCTCACCACCACCTGTTAAGGGTAGAAGTGTCTTAGGCTACATTATTATTTTGTAAAATATATAGCCGCCAGAGGGGTGCCTATGACGTGCTTGCCATTAAATCCGTTTCTGGACCGAAAGGATTAATAACCGCATAACTTGCTTTTGAGTTTTCGTTTCCAAGTGAAGTCATAATTTGACTTTGACATATCAAGGCACAAAAATTGATCAGGTACAGAATTCGATTATTCTGAACATTCATTCCGTCAGTTTCTTCTGTTTAGGCAAAATTGGGCTAAACAGAATATAAATATTCGCTATTGTAGAGGAATTTGATTATTATATGCTAATTATACATACATATGGTATTCAATATTTTTTAAAAAATACAATACTTTCAATGAACAAACAAAATCCAAATGAAACGTCAACTAAGAATGAAAATAAGATTTAAAATAAAATTTATTAATTTCCAGTATTTTTGCTTTAGTTATTTTGTATATTTATTTTCGTTAAATGTCAAAAAATATTTTTACTAATATTCTCCTATCATTTTTTTCCAATTTGTGAAAAATTTTAGCGTCAAGTTACAAATTTTCCATTTTGAAAGGACCAAATTTACATTCTTTTAAACCAACACCTATAACACCAAAATGTCGGACCGTAAAGCTGTTATTAAAAATGCTGATATGAGCGAAGAGATGCAGCAGGATGCTGTTGATTGCGCGACACAGGCCTTGGAGAAGTATAATATTGAAAAGGTAAGTACACAATACTTAATAAAATATTAACATGCACTCTCATATTCTTCGTAAGTTAGAAGATTGTGGTAGGTTCAAATGAATAGATCAACTAGTTCTTTTATTGTATATACTTGTAACCCTTGGTGAGATAATGACTGACATTCTTATAAAGTCTCGATGTTTATCGGAAATATAATCACAACATTATCAAATGACGACTAGTCATTATTTGAACAATGAATGGTTTTCAATTGTATTTTCTTACAATTTTTTTTTCTATTTCCAAAATATTATGCTATACGGGGTCAAGTCTTACTTGATTTATTCATGCAGAAGATTTTTGTTTTAAAATATTCTTATAACATTAAGCAATAGACTTTTTCCATTAACATTTCAGTAATCAGCGAACTTTTTGGGGTCATCGAAAAAATTGCACAAGTTTCAATGTTTTATACAAATTGTTTGTAATAGACTTTCGATTATCAGAGTGTAATTCGATCTCTCACTAGAAACTTTTGACCAATTTTACTGTTTCAAATTGCAGATTTTTGATAGAAATTATCCACTTACATCGCATTACATTGTATAATATAATCGGAAATGCCGATATCGATTCCACCAATTCGTGTTCCTGATGGGTGTTCATGTTATTGGGCTTCATTATCACAAGGCCTCCAGATACCTGGGAAAAACCTTATCTCTTTGTGACATTATCCACATTATGTTTACTGTTTGAAATTTTGCACTCTCCAAATAACGAAATCTGTCGATTAAATATTCTGGGCTATTCTAGTTGTTATCGTCCGCAATTTTGTTGATCCCTTAATCTATGCTAAAACTTTCCTACTAATACCTACAATATATGGTAATTGTGACTTTTATTCACTATTTTATTCACTTCTGGCTTATGAGATCTGATATCATCAAATCCATATTAATTTACGTGTTATTATTCATTTTCTTAACAAAAATATTTCAGCTTAGTTGTTTTTTTTTTATTTCAATGAAATATAATAATTTTCAGCCTGCAGAGGGTGATGAAACTATTCTCTTTAACCCCAGCGTGTTGCCTTTAGTTTGTATAGATTGTTACTTACCTCTTAAGGAATTAAAGTTCCTTATGTGCAATAAATATTGCTAAAGACATTAAAACTTGTGATGTGGATGGGGTGTGATGTCTATATAGTTTATGTCAATATTGAACCCCTAGGGAGTTCCTCTGCGCACTCACACACAGTTTAAGCTTCCTTGCTGTATAATTTTACTATTCAAGGAATTCTAACTGGGGGCAATAGTAGCAATACCAATAGCAATAGCAATGGAGTGAGTATACATGATTTGTATATACTAGGACGAGAATATAAACTTACATTTATACGAAATCAGCAGTACTCCTGTTGCGCTTTGCTTGGCTTGTGTGCTCCTTCTTGTTAGTCACCTGCTGTCTGCCTCTTCATGCCTGCTGATTTGACTGAATTGCGTGCATGCATGCATCATGCTTGTGTTCTCTTGATGAACTTATCAAGTGGCTATGGTTGTAGTGGTGGTGGTTAGGGTGTTCGTAAAGGAGCAACTTACTTGATTACATTGTTATTGTTGGTTGGGTACTTTTAACTTATAAAATATGTATGCACATGATGTTGGATATCTGTAGAAGTATCTAGATTATATTATGACTGAATGACCAACCATTTTCATGCACTGCACTGTATGACTATGTTAAGTAGTATATACATGCAAACATACTGTTGCACATACATATGTGTATTTATACTGTAAGTGGGATTTTCCGTTAATATGTAATGATTGTGTTGAGTTGCCATTTTACGCTTTCAACTATAAAAAAGTGCATTTACACAGAAGTGTTTTGTTACATTGTATATTCTCTACAGTAATGTTGATGTTGCCCATACACGCACGTTGCTCTCTGTATGCTATTTAAAGCTTATCTTAATAGATACTCATACGTGTGTGAAGATGATGATGATGATGATGATGATGATGAGTATATTTATGTATACATACTTACGAAAACCTTATTGTGTAAACGCACATACGCAGTATAGTAAATATAATAATGCATTAAAACCCACTCACCTACGCATGTACGCATGCCTTCACATAACATATACGTATCAACACGTGCATGCATATAGATACAGAAACACCAAATACAGATGCATGAGACATGTGCAGGCATACATATACTATATATAATATTAATTCTGCTTTACTTCACTTTGGTTATCGCATGTTCTGTTTTCTTGAGCTCTGCTTTTACTCTTGTTGGGTTGGGTTGCTGTTTATCTAATTGTTTTGCTAACCTGCTTTTGCCATCTCTTTCCTCGCTCCTCGATACTCTCCTCTTTGTCTTTGCATTTTTATCATCTTAACATTTATATACTACTTCATTATCAAGTGCTGCTTCTGCTGTTGCTGCTCTTCATTTATTTATGAGCCTTCATACACTCAAATTTGATTGGTTTCTGTTGCTTTCTGTGCTTCTTAGTAGCCTTATTAAATGTGGTTGTTTCACACATTGTTGTTTGTTATACATAGGTCAAAGTTTAACTACGACTAAGGAAACTTAACATAGATAGATCCCAGTTAACGGAAGTTGTTTTTTTTTTCAATACCATGTAGACCTTAGAGAATCCCTACCTTCTCCCCATAGTTGCAGTTTACATATCCAGGTTCGAGTATTTAAAACAGAAGTTTGTGTAACACCAAGAATGTTTTAATCCGTGTCCAAGAAGTCAACACAAAGACTAAGTCTTTTTCTACTCTCAATAGTGAGTTGTTGAGACTTGATTAAAATTCTTTGCAGAATTTTAGTCCAAAGTTTGTAATACAATGAAATATTCTTACTATTCAAAGAGTCCAGGAGGAGGGGGTCGTGAGAAATTTCAAAATTCAGATATGTCTGAGTTAGATTGTGATCTGAGAAAATTAATGTCGTCAAGAAAAAAAAAAAAAAAACTCCACAGGATGAATTAAATCCTGTAGGATCATCATCCGAGTCTAAAAATGCATGAACTTTGTGTACAGACCGACCAACAAATGATGGGAAACTTAAAGAATTTCAACTAAATTCCGACATCCCAAGATGATCTATTTTGATTGGTTTAAAGATTTATTACTCACCACAAGCTTTCTATTTTTTACTATATGGTAAATGATTATTCTGCCTACTACTTAATTTCAGTGTTGGTTATTGGATTTAAAGTATTACAAGGTTCTCGATGACTTTGTTTGGTGGTTTGGTTAAAAACATTCCTCAAACTTTTGTTTCCGTACTGCTGCTGCTGCCCTTCATTTCTTCTAATCTCTTCTCAACGTACATCATCGAGTTATTAGACAATGACGAAAGACGCCCTTTTGTCTAATTTTTATGTTTAATTTCTTGCTAAACCACATCATGCGTTTGCACTGCCTTGGCTTAAAAGCCATTTTTGTATGCTACAGTTTTTTTCTTTGGTCTCGACTAATTGTCATACACTCATTTTCAATTGAGGTATGTATTTGTTTTTGTATACATTACGTATACAATAAAGAAAAAATGCAGATTTTAGCTTTGCTTTGTTTTCCTTTTTCTTATCATAGTTCTTTTCTGAAAGCACACGATGCTTGTTTAAATCCTCAAGTGTGTAAATATTATTTTTTCTTCACACAATCACACACAGGCGAAGCTACCACCACCCTCCCCATCATTCTCATCATTCTCACCATCATCTTCATTATTATTATTCGACCCCCATGAGGCTATCTGAGACTTTACTACTTTGTGTCATTGTGCTGTGTGTTGCTGCTGCTTCTTCTACCACTTTACCTTGCCTGTGTTTCTTTCACTCTTTTGTTTGTCACTGGTCGCTTTGTGATTCATACAATTTTTTTGTTGGAATGTTGGGTATGGTCACCTTTAACGCCGTTCACAATATGTTGCGCTCAACTTAACAGCAACAGCAAAAGAAAAACACTACCCTATACCAAGCGATACACAAAAAGTAACAAAAACCCACTAGTGTACTTATGGAGAGAGCGGTCCCCCTCGGAATTTTGATATAAAGGACTACCAAAACTAGAGAAGAGAGCTACAATCTTTCTACTTCTTGGCGAAAAAAATTCCCCTTTTGCTTTCGGTTTATAGAGCTGGCCTACTAAATCCTAAAAAAAAAAAACATCAATGATTCTGCCACCGACTTAAGAAAAATCTTGCTGCATTTGCCGGAAAATAATTTATATGTAAATTCTATTACTATTTTAAGAAGAGCCAAAGAGATCAATGGTATTTTGGTCTTGCTACCTTAAAGGGTTGAGACTTTTAGTAAAGTTTTTCCATATTTTGGATGGAACTCTTTAAAAGAAATACTACAAAACCTAAAGATTAAACATGTTTCACCGAAACTTTGCTCTAACTCCTTTCCTATCTTTATTTCACATTAAAGTTGGCAATCTAGTTTTCCTGCCCCGGGCCTAAGACACCCGACGAACATAGTGCCGCCAGTGCGAAAAATAAAAACTTTTTGTATTTGAATTTTTGTCATCATCGTCATTGCCTTGGCGTTGTTATTGTCTCTTGTTTCTACTGTTGCGCTTGTTTTCTTCTTTTTGTTATTTTTTTATTGTTACTTTTTGTGTTCATTTTTGTTTTGCTCTTATTTCTTTACAACAAAAATGTCGTTTTTTATGGTTTATACATCACCCCACACGCACTTAATATATAAATTGTATTATTTATTAGGCATAAATATTATCTATTTCTCTGTTAACATATCTTCAAAGAAAAGAGGAGACTTCTTTATAGGTATTATGAAAGTTACACAGATTACTGGAAGAAGGTAGACCCATAATTAAGATCTTTCCATAGTATTGAGCATAACTTTGTCTTGGAATGAGATGAGATGACGATAGAATTTTGCTTCAAACATTTGATGGAAAAGATTATAAACCTAAAGTTAAAAATCGAGTCTGGAAAGTTTCAATTTAATTACTAATAAGGATTTTTTGGTTCCTTATAAGTCTCTTATTAAATTTACTTGACCCTGTCCTTATGGTGAAAAGTATTGAATATTTATTGAAGGAGGATATCAGTCGTTTCTTCTTGGTATAAAATCAAGGCGATAATAACAATAGGCAACAGCAGCAACGTCATCAAGTCACACACTGTTTTAGGTGGGTTAAATATTTTTTTCAATATAGTGATCTGTTCGCATCTTTCACTGTAGATGATATGCTTAATTCTAGGTATTGTGAAACTGAGTTTCATCTAAGCTTTTTAACTTCAAATTCTTAGGTGGTCGTCGGCTGTTTGTTTCTTTCTTGATTTAATTTAGTTAGGGTGGTGGGTGGTGGGTGGTTCCTGCGTTAGCGGGAATAGCGTAGTTGGTCGAACGTTTTTCTTAATGTCGTGCATACTTTAAATGCCAATTGCTGCCTGCCAACAGAAGAAATTTTTTTCAATAAATTTTTAGAATTTGTTTTTAAGATTTTCTTTTCTTTGTTTTTCAAATAAATTTCTTTCCTTCTAAAATATTTTCCAAGATTTTTACTGAAATTCCCTTGAAGGTATTTTCCATGAAAAATTTCTTGTTGCTTATTTGATGCTGCCTACTAAAATTAACAGCCGTGATGGGTGAATTTGTCTGAAAGGCCCATCCATGAAAGGATGTTGTTAGGGAGGGAGGAAGGTAGAAGGACAGAGAGACAGAGAGAAAGGGAGAGAGTAACATTTTTGTTAGAAATGCAAACTAAAAATTGGCTTAAAGCTTTTGTCGTTACTTTGCTATTTTTTATCTAACGAAAATATGTGTTTGCCATTGGCCTTATTATTCTGATAACTGACCACCAAAAAAACATGTTAATATTAAGATAATGAGTGTGATAGGGATAGAATACAAATGTTGTTATGTTGTGTTTTGTAGAAGTCAAAAGTCTTCGACTTCGCGTCAGGAGCTTCCTCTGTAATCTCGAATTCATTGCCAGCTTCAGTTACCAAACTCGCGTAGCTTGTATTGTATGAATCTTGTTCGCACTCGTAGCATACAAAAATCATTCCAACATTCTGGTGCGGAGCTCCTGGATAGTTTTGTTTCACATCACTGGATATTATGCTATCTCTTACATTTTCGCTGTGGTCAAAATTAGATTTCCATATGTACAATGTCATAAACAAAATCCACAATAAGGTATTATTACTTAATCTCGTTGGGCGCTCTGAGCCTTTGAAATCACACCAGGTCCCCAAAATCAAGTTTGACGGACTTAGACTGTCAAGGTCTTTACAGACTGTTTTTCGAGAAAACGAGTCAGTCTCCTATGACTTCTTTACTTGAGCTCTACTTCTACAATAGAAATCTTGATTGGGAATATGGATTCTTTGTGCTATTTACCCGATGATGCAATGCCCCATTAAAACTGCTGTCATCATCTGAATCCTCTTATTTCTCATAATATCAGAACTGTAAGTCTGCGAACTTCTTGGTTTTTGCTACAATTCCTGTGTCGATATCTGGAAAAGGCCTGCAAAAGTTAGTAACCAGTTTAACAGGCTTGCAGCCCTGATTCATGAACACTGTTTTGATAATAATTAAGAAGGCAAATCATGCTTTTTCCTATTCATACAATGCAAAATAGGAGAAGAGAGCTGGCATCAAGTGAGAGTGAATGGAAAATTTCATTGAATGCAGACACAAGTCAAATCGCGCCACTGACGACTCTTTTTTGTCATGTACACACTTGGTCTTGGTCTCTTGTTTGTTGTACCGTCGCATGTGCAACAATATAAGTTGAGGAGCAAGTGAAGCAACAACGAAGAGCCTTGAGTGCGGTCGGTCGTTCATCGAATATAGAACAATTTCCTTTCTGTCTTTCATTCTTTGTCGTCTTCGTTCCTCGTTCATTGGAAATGCGCATATATGGTAGAGAGAAATATGGGCGAGTTCTATTTTTCCCGTATGAAACTATGCAAATAATAACGACGTAACGTAACGATGGAACTAATAACCAATCAAGTGTATGACAATGAATTGTCGTTAAGAAGGTCAGGTTAGACGAGGCCATATCAAACCAAGACCAAAAGCAATGACGTTGCCATCATACATTCACATGTAGTTTTCATACGTGCTGATGTTGTGATAATAATGATGAATTGTTTGTTATAATAATGTTATAGTTTTAATAGGGAGAGGAAGGAAAGGAAGGCTATACTTTATAGCAGACAAACAACAAATGATGGTTGGCTAAATGATGAGAGAAGAGACCGATCACTGTAAAATGTATTTGAACTGCGATTCTTAAACTTAAGTAATTCGGCCAGTTCCATCCATATCTATCAATTCTCTCCATGTATATCTGTTTATCTAATTAATTAATAATTTTTTTCTATTGATTGTATAACTTTATCAACTACATACGTACTTCAAATTAAGTTATTGTGTTATATTCCCCAGAGTTTGAAGGGTTTTTTAAACTTCTACCCCATTTCCTTCTCCCAACCTTAATAATGTCAAGCTTAATAAACTCATAGCAACCAGAGAGAGAACCCATTACCTAAATTTATCAACAAAAATACATAGTAAGGTCCAAAAAAAAAAAGTTTCAGTCAATTTTATTTTAGGATTTGTATGAATTTTTTTTCAAAAACTTAATGAGTTTCCAAGTTTTTGTATTAGAAATGTGTGTATGTAAGAATATATAATAAATTAAAAGCATTTTGTTTTGACTGTTGTTGTTTTTTTTTTTTTTTTTTATTGTTTGTTTAGACTCTTCACGGGAGTGAATAGTATTATAAGTTTTTCATAAAGCTTGTAACACACAGAAGGAGAAATCGTAGACCACATAAAGTATATATATCAGCTCGATGAGACGAATTGATTTAACCATGTCCGTCTGTACGCGAACATAGATCCTCTGTATTTTTGTTCATTTTCCGAATCGGTCCACATGGAGAGGTACCACCCCCCATATAAGCACCCTACACAAATTCATGTTCTTTTTAGAAAAACTTTTTTCTTTTTTATGCTATCATCTTGAATTTGGACATAATAAGTTTCTGGTTCATAATCCATCAACCATGTACATTTCAAGATCCTAGGATTACTGGATCTTATAGCTCCGATACAAAAAACGTTTTCTAGAGGCTGTTTGAAAATTATTACATCTTTGGCATAGTCGAAGGTACCCTTCTTTCTGGTTTAATTATCATTTTCATTCTTACCATTTTCCTCTACACGATTTTACCTTTTTTTGCTTTTGTGTTATTTATTCACAGATTTTCTTTTTTGTCATTTTCTTGTATTGTTGTCTCTAAATGAATGCAAGATTCTGTCTTATGTATTTCTTTTATTATTGTTTAATTTGATATTCATCAGCATCAGCATCATCAACATCAACCTTTCTTTTCATTTTAACCTTTCAAGTGAGTGAGCGACGAGTTGATTAAGGATTTGTCTTCTTTTCTGATCCGCTCATTTTTTACACAGTGAAATCCACTTATCACATGAAAGTATGCTATGAAAAATTTATTTCATTTTACTCTGAACCATGTGTGTGGTACTAGAGTTTGTCATTTTATCATGGCATGATGTTTGTAACGCTACCATTGATGTTAACCTTAAAGTATATATTGATAATGTGTAAATTGATTTTTGATCAGTATTACGAAAAGAAACTATTGAACCGTAGCTAAATTTAGTTTCTTCACAGCAAAGTTATCAGATATACACGATTCATTTAGTATCATTTTCAACGAGTTATTCGAGGAGATCTTGCGGTCCGATATTTGAAATGTATAACATCACATGTTGGTGTTTTTTTTTTGTTTTTATATAACAGCACATAGATATTTTTTTAGAATCAAAGTTCCTCGATTACTGGAAGAGCTAGTTCCTGCATTTTTGCATGGAAAACTTTTACATTTGTTAAGAAAATCTTCAAAAGTCTCCTGCACTGGGGCTTTCCATTTTACATTTTACCCTGAGGTTAGGGTGGACCTTATTCAAATTTCTATGCCATTGAGAGAAAGTGTCTTAAAAATGTGTGTGTGTGTGTGTTGTGTAAGGTATTTAACATAAGTTGCGGTGAACTCAAGTGAATGTTTTATTATCTTATTTTAGCTTCCTTATTTATTGTCTCTATTTCTTCTCTTTGCCTGCCAGCGGCGTACCTGTCTTGCTTGCTTTATTGTGCTGTCAATTACTACTTACCTAAGTTGCTTTAACCTTTGTTCCTCCATTTATTCTATTTTCTATAAATAAAGCTTTAGGGGGGGGGCACACACATGCGCGCACACAAAAGATTGTGGTTGGTTTAGTAGATTGAAAATATCACTCAGTTGATTTGTTTCTGAACTGCCTGCTAGCCACCTTCCTAGCCAACCTTCCAGCCAATCTTTCTAGAATATCTAAGTATCTATGAATCTATCTATATCTGCCTTACCTGCTGCCCCTCACCTGTTCGTGTTTGTTTGCTACTAGTATGTATTTTTATTGCATAATAAATGTCTCTTTGAACGAATGAACGACGATTGACGAGAAGATTGGCTGGATCACCAAAATTCCGCCCATCATATAAAATGTATCTGTGTTTACTGTTACTGTTCGTGCATATGTATTCCATATGGTTGTGTGTGCACTGCGTGTTTGAAAATTTGTTTGTTTTTTGGCCAATAATGGCAATTGGAGTAGAAAAATATAATATACTGTTTTTTTGTATAAGAAGTTGAGAGAAGATAATAATACATATAGAGTAAATTATTATTGTAGTAGTCACGTATATATGTATGTAGGTGTGTAGTTAAGGATGGTGGGTGCTTAAGTGTGAATTTGGTTTCATTTGTTGGCTTTTAAGGTTACTGAATTATGAATGTGTGTGTGTGTGTATGCGAGTATATGGATGGAATGGAATGGATTGGTATCTAGGTTATTCACAACCGAAGGCCAAACTTAGGCTATGGCTATGCTACACCTGAAAAACAACCAAAATCAGTCAAAATTATACTTGCACACGCTCGCTCGCTCGCTCATTCAATTCGCTGCTTTTTCCATGTGCTTAGCAAGGGGTGTGGCGAAGGTCAATTGTCCTTGATACCCTGGATCCAGACTTAATCTACTTGGTCTATCGACGAAATTATTTTATTAACTGTTATTTATTTACAGAAATTCCAAATTTATTGTTCCCCTAGGGCTTGCTTACGACGCCCATGGCTCTCTTTCTTTTTTCTTAGTCGCTCGGTTTTTCATTCTGATTCACTCACTCATTTACTGAGTCAGTCAAATTATTCACCATTCAATTTTTTATTTCCTTTATTCGCTTAGTTTCATGTCCTCCCTCCTCCTCATAGTCTACACTTCTTTGCAGTTTGTTTTCCAAACTTCTTTTTTCATGAGGGGGATGAGGAAAAGTGAATAATTAAATATTTATTTATGATTTTGTTATTTCCAGCAAAAATAGTACGAACCAAACGATCAAAAAAATAAAAAACTCTCTTTTCTTTTTCCCTTATTTGATAGATCTGGGTGTGGTGTCTTTCACTTATTTAAATTATCTAAAATGTGACTCCATATTCGAGAGGAGATCATATATCCAATACCGTAACATCAAATTCCAGGACGGATATGCCCAACCGAAGGAGTGCTCTAGTTGGAATGTTTAAGCAACTGGTGACTGTTCTTATAAAATGTGACATGAGACCAGACTAAAGCAGAATTGTTTAAGACGAAACATCCAATGGCTTAAGGTCACTAAAATCTTCTCCTTTCTTACTAAGGACTAAGGCAAATAAGTTGGTTGTTTCAACTTCAAACTTTTTGTAACCCAATATATTCGCAATGTCTTCATCATATTGTCTAATCGTCTGTATCGGCTCGAGTTGTGCGTTATTATTATTCTTGTTAATGAAACATTACAACAACAGAAGAAGTAGCTTCTCATTTTCCATCCATCCATCTCGTTCATCCATTCATTCCATCTTTCTTTCTAACTTCGGTAAATATAATATAAAACAAAATTGAATTAATTTCACTTAAATACATTGCTCTTCTTCTTTCTATGCCGACATAGTAATGGGGCTAGCGCCTCTGGTTGTTTGTTGTGATACCAAAGCTTTGATATATATATATATATTTTAGAAAAAATGAAGAGTAGGACGAAGAAGTAGCAGGATATTGATCAAATAAAAAGTTTGGCTTGAGGTGTAAATTTTGTTTAAGATTCTTTCTGTTTTTCTTTGCCGCTACACCGCCATCATATTGTTGCTTACATACCATACATATATACTAGCAGATGAATATGAGATGAGATGAATGACGGTTGAGAGAGAGGATGGAAGAAGAGATGAGGAAGGAGTAAGTGGGGCTGAAAGTAAAGCTTGTAATGTCTTAGTGGTTTTCAATTTCTTCTTTACTTACACCTGTAAGTGCTTTTATTGTAATTCGTTATTTGTTTGTTTGTTTGTTGGTTGGTTGGTTGTTGGAGGCTGTGGATCCCTAAAGCGTTTTTTTGCTTTTCTATATTTTATAAACATATTTTTTTTTCTCTTTCATTTACATATTCTCTTTACTTGATTGCTGCTTTTGTTGTTGCCTGTTTACTTGTTGTTGATTGTTTCTTTATATTACAATGCTGCTATTTTCCATATTTTAGGCTTATGCTAAAATTTTTTTTTTTTTTTTTTTGTAACGATGGGCAATGGAAGTTTGGTTTGGGTGGATATAGTAGAGGTGCTGGGACACGTGTTGCTAACCATATTTGAGTCTAAGTTGTTTATTGGTTTCCTGTTTCTTAATATGTAAATAGAAGGAGAGCGAAGAAGGAGATTGAGAGTTATTTATTTTATAGGTACTTAAAATGTACATATGTTTTTTTTTAACCGGGAGAAAAGCATCGAAGTGCGGGACTTAAACCAGGCTAAAAACTCCTGTCCCTTTTCCTATCGTCCTGCCGGAACTGTCGTTAGATATTTCGTCGGAAGGAAGGCAGCATACATATGCATGTATCTACATATTTGTATTTACGAGTATTCTTCACATTATCTCTTAAAAACACATTAAATGATGATGTGAGACATTAGATTGGTTGCTTAAGGTCCCATACATAAATATACAAATGGAATTGAATTGAAAGAAATAAATACTCTCGTATTATATCCTCCTATTACGCATTTAGACACACACGACCACCCACTCAATTGGATCCAAGTATAGAAAGTAAGGACATGCGACTTAATGAAAAAACTCATTGATCAATCATGAAATAGCTCACCTCTTCTTATAGTATAATAATAATGATTGCAGTTTGTTGAGTTGAGTTGAGATTATAGAGGCGAGGTTAGTAAATTCATGAGTCAGAAGGAATCTGGAAATGCCCGGCGGTGTGGAGTCAGATTAGAATTAGAATTTTACTAACAAGTTTAGTAAGTTTCTTTTTTTAAGAAACTCGTTTAGTAGTTTATTATAAAATTAATAGGCACACATTTTGTCTGTCAATTAATGCAGATAATTGTGTTCCTCCCAAGATACCGGGAAAAAAGAGTAAAAAAAAAAAGCTGTAAATTAAGGTACACATAATTTTCTTGCATTTTCAAAAAGTTTGTGCATTGTTATTTGTAATTTCTGTTTGGATAGCATAATTATTTGATTGTTTGAATTGCAAGACCAGCTCTTCTAAATAAAGATCTTTCTTTATTGGTCCTTGAATTCAGATGTTTAATGTTTTCTTGTACAAGCTACAATGACACAAAACCGTTTTCGCCACTTAAAAAAATACTTTCGTATGTGCTATGGTCTCGGTGACAATCCTATAGTGTTTTTTAATTAAAGTCATTTGAAAAATTCTTGTCTAAAGGAATCCAATACTTCTGCATCTTTGCTCCTTGCAAGCAGTAACTTTGCCCTTGTTGTGTTGCTATTCAAATGAGTTTTTTTTTTTTTTATTACTACATTTCTTTGGTTTGTCACCACTTCAGTTCATTTTACTGTACTTGTTTGCCCTATTCTCTTTGTTTTGCTGCCTTTATTAAAACAAAAGATTCCACCTACACTTGCTCCGAACTCATATTGGTGTATGGGCATCATATTGTAGAATCTGTCACCAAAGGTGAATATTTAGATGAAAAAATTCTGATGAAAAAACGAACTCTTTGATGTGGTGATTGTGACTTCTAAGCAAAAAGTGACAATGAAGACATTGTTATTGTATAAAAAACTTCAGCCATGCACACATCGATGTTTCATATCTGATCCCAGAGACATTTTTGTTTTCCACTAAAAATTAACAATTAATTTATTAATAAAATTATTTCAACGTTGAACAAGATTTTCAATACATCTATTATAGAAATTTAAGATCGAAAGACGTGGAAATCCGTTCGTGGCAACTTTTGTACAGAAGCTAATTCAAATAATTCATTTTTTGAGAACATGTGTATGTTAATATGATAATTTTTTGAAATTGAAGTTGCAATCTTCTCTTTTTCCCCTCCTCCATAAGTCTTAGTCTATGTATTTCTCTCATTGTTGTTGTATTGATGTAAATTATATTATTATAATTATCATCATCGCCATCGTGATGATCATCTTCTTCGATGTTTAATCAATAACAAAAGTAAATTAAAACGCAAAACAAAAACATCGAAAATAACTTTTTATCATCATTTTCTTCATCATCATCATCATCATCATCATCATCATTGTGTTGCAATGCTCATTATTAACAAAATCATATATACTCCATACTATACTATAGTATATTATTGTACAATATCAAATAATACATACAACGACACACAGACAGACAGACAGACGAACGGACGGACGAATTAAGTACTTACTATATATAATAGTAGTATCGTCTCTCATGTCATGTGTTTTTGTTATTGATTTATAATAATTTTTGTATGTGGTGCATGACATTTGGTTGTTCCTCCTTGTATGGCAGTGTATCACAACAACAACAACACGAAGAAACAATAACAACTCAACCCACAAACCACCCTACCCAAAATAACCAAATTATAAGCCCCTAAGCTATCTAAAAAAAAGTATATTAGGCAATGTGTGTTGTTTGTATGAAAATGGAAAGCAGCAACAAAATGCAGCAAAACACACCAGCAAGAACGAAAAAAGAAAAACGAAATTAATGATTTTCTTTTTCGCAACGATTTCTATTGACAGCAGAACGAACAACAGAGTTAGAAAGTTACAATCAAACAAAAAAAAAAAAAAGAAAGGAGACAAGGATAACAAAAAGAAAGAGATGGGAGAGAGGGAGAAACAAAGTACAGAATGTGGGGGGGGGGGGGAAATATGGAACAAAAACATGAAAAAGTTTGGCATTTTCTTTCTATATTGCGTTGAGATTCTCGTTATCTGTTTTGCGTTCACAACATTTTTGGTTATATTTTTTGTTGTTTATTTTTCCCCGGACAAAAGTAAAAATAGACTTATTTTAGCAACTTTCCTCGTGACATAAGGTTTTCATATCTTGGAGTTGAAGCTTTCAAAATGTCTGTTGTATGTACTGTACTCATGCCCGTGCTGGTGTCACTTCTTCTCTCATCCTATGCCATACCATCATTTCAGCCGAAGTCAATCACAGAAGAGAACTCACAGAGAACCAATCCAACAATTCTCTCTCACCCTACTAAATTGAACTCAACTGAACTGAACTGAACTGAACAACCATTCCATGCCATCAAAATTCTACCTAGTCCTCATTTATTTACCTCTGGTATTGATTGAATTTTGAGTTTGTTATTTTTGTTATTTGTTAGTCTTGCTGTTGCTCGATGTTATTGTTCTTAACTTGGCCAAAATAAAATATCACAATCTCATCATTGTCGTCTGACACGCACTACAAATGTGAAAACCAAAAACAAAATCACCTTTTCATCATCGTTCTCAATTCATTTCACAACATTGTCTCGCGTCACCTATCCACCATTACCACGAAAAAAGAAAAAAAAAAAAAACCGCTCTTGATTCGGGGCTGGGGGTTCTTAGAAAATTATTAACCAATCCCCATCTAACCAAGCAACAAACAAAGCAATGAAAAACGTTTTAGAATTTTCTCAAACTATTCTCATTGCTTTTGTTGCAGTGTTTTTTTTTTTCTCTTCTGCCATTGTATCTGCTATCTGCCTCTGCCTTTTTTTTTTTTTGATTATTTTATTGGGTTACTGGGTTAAGTTTTTTATGTTTATCATTGCTAATAAAGAATGCAAAAGGGATGGTGGGAAGAGATGGAACCGGAGGAGGAGGTTGAATATGACATGAAAGAAATGCACACCTTTTTCTTTATCAATGAAGAAAGTGGAAGGGAGAGGGAGGGGATAAGTGGTTCAGTGGCTGGCGGACTGTGACAAGTGAGTAGGGCCCCTAAACACAAACATTATATGGATATATTTATAATTGTCATTTAGACTATTTTTAAAAATATCAAGGCATCTGAAGCAGGACACGGGACTTTATCGATCTTAGCTCATTTGATTTACAATATCCAAATTTGTTTATTGGAAAATCAGCGGTACAAATCTGATTTTGGCTTGTGTCCCAGCATAATTGAATGAGCAACTCCTTATTTGCTTTTCCTTTCCGCTTCCTTCCCTTTCTATTCAGCCTTCCGTTTATCATTAATCAAGTCAAAATCAATTTTTTCTTATATGTAGTAGGTACAAATTGCTGTATCCTGTTGCAAATGCAACTGAAACTAACACGGATATTTACAGTTTATTTTTCTTTCCTTCCTTTCTTCTTCCTCCACCAATTCATATCCATTCTAAGCAATTTGTTGCTGTATTGAGTGAGACTTGACTGCCAGTGAGCTTTATAAAACAACTTGATTGAGGTCTGAAAGTGTTGCAATGATGTTTGCTAGATGGGTGTAATGCGTTTTTACCTTGTCCTTTTTCATTGCCTTTACAGTGGCGGTTTATTGGTCTCTTGCTATCTGTGTCAGCACAGAGCCATCGTTCTACTTTACTGTACAAACCAATCACCATCCGCTTATTTTAACCTTCATCAATAAATGTTGTCAACAGAACAACGAGTGACAATGACCCTTAACCTTTCTGTTCTTTGTGTGTGCGTGTGTGTGGTGTGTGTTTATTGTTTCTGAGCCGCCTGCCCACAATTTTATATTCAAACTTTTATATTTATTTAGCTTTGTTGGTTCTTCTTGTGTTTTTCCTATCTTCATATAGTATATATTTCCGCCTTTACCCTTTCATAAAAAAATTCCAACGCTTCACACACACTTTTCTTTTGTTCATTGAACATTGAATTAAAGTCTGACAACAATTGTAAATAAGTAAAACCATCTCACACAGTTTTATATGCACAACACATATACTCACTCACTCTCTCAAACTTTTGTGTATTTTAAGTCAGAGATGCTGCATTGCATGTTAATTTACAGTTTGAAAACAATTGTTAACAAGCTACAGCATTTCACACGGTTTTGAAATCTCTTTTTGTATTCTAAGTTTGAGAGTCACTGACCATAGTGTTTTCAAGCAAATTACATACATTTTGAATAGTAAGTACTCAGATGGTCATGTCACAGTTTGAGAATTGAATTGTAGTACAAACTAGACATCTGCACGAACGCATTCACTTGCTTAGTGAACACAAATGAATGAGTTCTAATTTGTTTTATGGAGCGATGCCATAATAAAAAACGATTGCCACCCAAAACGAATGGAACAACTAAAAAAACTAACCAACCAAATCCAATTCAATTTGTCACCGCTTCAATAAAATAGTAAAGCATGCCCTTCTAAGCTATATCCAATCATTGGGATTCATTTTTATGAATTCGAATGTCAAATCCATTCATTTAAGCATGAATACGAGAAATACCGTTTTGAATGTATAACACATACATACTTAGTAATAGTTTAGCAAGCACCAATCAAGCATAGTATAATGAAATTTTGAATTAATTACAACAATTTTATTGGGAATTTGCTAAAAACCCTAGGTCTCTAGGGCTTTTTGTAAAGAGTCACACTCACTAAAACTGGTTCTTAAATTCATACATCTATCTCACGCGGCTATACTTGATTATGGGACTTTGCATGGACGCCACTAGTCCTAAACCAACCACTGATGGGAACAGATGGGCAGAGAGGAGTTTCAATTTCACTAGCCGAGTAATGTTTGAGCAGAGGAAAAATCATGGTGGTGGCCTCCAATCTAATAAAATTTTAAAAAATCCGTGACATATTTATTTTATCAAAATAACAATGAAACCTTTCTGAGTCAAGGGTGAGTGGGGTCGGGGTCCTCACTTACATGTCATCTGCGCTATCGAAGTAAGGAGCTTAGTCATCTAATGTTCGAAAAATCTGAAGTTTCTCCATCTTGACTTAACAAAAATGATTACATTATGATTTTCCCTTGTTTTTTGTTTTCTTCTTTTTTCTCCTTTAATGGGATTTTCATAACACATTTTTTCTTCTTCGAAACATTTTCCTTTTTTTTTTTTTCATGTGCATTGTTGTTGTTGTTGTTGTCGTCCTTAGTGACAACATTTCATTATTTTTATGTTGTTTATATTTATTCTTATTCAGTTGTTACTGTGTTGTTTTGTTGCTATCATTTTCCTTGTTGTCCTCGGTCGTTGTCATAATCATTATTTCGTGTCCATTTTAAAGTAGCAATCAAAAAGGAAAGAAGAACAAAAAGGTGGGAAGGAGGGACATTATATATGACATAGTTTTGGATAAATTTGAAACAATGATGAAGTAGAGGTGAATAAGAGGATTGTATAAGTATTTTTGTTGTTCCTGGCAACGCCCATTTAATTTTTTTATTCTGTTTTTTTTTTCTTTTATCAATTACAAAATAATATTTCATCTTGTCTCTTTGTCCTTTTTGTGTTACGCATTTGTAATTTCTTCGATTATTGTATAATTCAATAAATATTATTTGGAATAACCTAAAGTTATCATTATTTTTATAATACTTTGCACACTTGGCAACAAAATGCTAATATAATTTGTGAAGAATGGAAATTAATTAAATTAATTGGGCAGCAAGATGGATTACAATCGGATTAATCGGATTAGTATTGCTGTTTATAATAGCGAGAGAGAGAAAGGGAGAATTAATTTTCTATATTGTTGTTTTCTAGAGATTACAGAATTTCAAGAAACCTCTTGGTGAAGTTTTTTTAGTTAGGACCGACGCGACTTAAGGATCTAAAGCATCAGTTGGAATAATTTCAATCAACATTAATAATCATCGGAATGAGTTCTTCTAGTCATGGAGAAAACTTCAAATGGTTATTAGTCGAATCAATGAATCTTTTATAGAACAATCTGAATTTTAATACGGTAATTTCAACATGGATGATGATATTGGTATATCTTATCAGAGGAGCTAGCCGTTTAACTATGGTATCGTCTACCAGACTGGTGCAATGTTTTTCAGGTAAAGATCTATGCAGTCTGGCAAGCAGGAAAGTTGATTAAAACCATGAGAGGAGACGATTCTAAGAATTATATCGATACATATTTATTTTGACAGCCAGGTTGCTATCAAGGATTTGTCGACCCACATCACCAAGAGCAAAACCATCCGTAGCGCGGTGGTGGCCCTTAAGCAAGCTCGGTAGCACTCAATTACTCTAATCTGTGCACCTGTCCATTCTGGATTTATAAGTAACGAGATGGCGAATATTAGACAGGAATCGGTACTGCCAGTTTCTTCTAGAGATTGTTGATATTCGCAAGACATCCTCTCAGGCCGAAAACCAGAAAGCTACGCAGTGGGCGATTTCTATCGTAAGGCTTCTGTATCGAGAGGCCTGTGCAAGCTTATCTAGAGTAACTGATTCTTCTACAATTGCAATGTAACGTTTCCTTTTGCAAATCTTTTGGTGTTAGGTATTATTTAAACAATTATGCTACTGCCGATATTGTAAATTACATCTTGAAAAACAGTCGTTATACATTCTTTGTGAGCCATCTTTGCAATTTTCAGAAAAAAAAAACTTTCCATCCAAAAGTCAGATAGAATGTGTACCTTCATCATAGATTTGGAATAATAATCCAAATAATATGGTAATTGTTTGTGGTCCCAGAGGGACTATACCTTATCGCTGCCTTGATGTATTACAAATTTTAAATGTCATCATATCTTCAGTATCTGTGTTTAGGAATTGGCATCACTTTACATTATTGTTATTTTTTTTCCATTCATAAGGCTCATTTCTAGGGTAGAGCAGAGCATATTATTGAAACATTACCACCACCAACACCTTCGGATCTGTTGTTGTTTATTATTTAGAGATTTAAAACTTAAGGACTTTGATTTTTGACTTAACAAGAAACTATTTCATCATTTTGTATTTCGTTTCCAGGACATTGCTGCCTACATTAAGAAGGAATTCGACAAAAAATACAATCCTACATGGCATTGCATTGTTGGCCGCAACTTTGGTTCTTATGTCACACATGAGACTCGCCACTTCATTTATTTCTATTTGGGACAAGTGGCGATTCTATTGTTTAAGAGCGGTTAAACAACAACAACAACAATAAGAGCCACTCTATAAACAAGAACAACAACAAAAACAAAAAACAAAAAACGTAGAGAGAACATCCAATAAATAAAAACAAAAATCACAAGAAAAACAAAATATGTTTAAAATTAATAAGAAAAACAGCAAGAAAAAGTAAATGTTTGAAATTGATGATCATCAGCGAATCTCAAACACTTAATACATGATGATAATGATACTGATGATGGATGATGTAAAAAGAGAAAAGAGGAGGCTAGAAAATTGAAAGAAAAAGGTGAAACAGAAAGAAGGAGGAAGAAGAAGGATCTTATTGATGATGATGAGTAACGGTGATTTGCAGTTGGAGATGATGATTGTATATGATGGAGTTGATGAAGGATGGTGTGATATATGGATGTGTTGATCTAGGAAAATTTGGGTGGAGGTAAGAGATGCGGCGACGATTGATTTGTGTAGTGTGTTGATTATCTAAAAAGATATGAAGATAAATGGTATGAGTTTTTATCCATAAAAGAAAAAAAAAAATGAGCATAAATGGAATGAGTTTCTCTAGTTGGTAATAAAAAGATCCTTTGTAATTCCAAATGAATGAAAAGAAGAAAAAAAATTTGCTGATGGTTAATTATAAAAGATCATACATATTAAAACAAAAGCTGCTTAGGGATGTAAGTAAAACACACACATGCACATAGATAAACACACACATACATACACTTATAACATCAACAACAATCACTAAACAAAATATTATGAACAATAAAAAGAGAAACAAAAATAAAAAAAAAAAAATAAAACAAATAGAAGCGGCGGCGCTTGGCATCACACACTCACACACACGGAAGAATTATTGAAACAAATCAGTTATATTTTTTTTATTATATTCCCAACAAAAACAAAAGATTACAAAAAAAAAAGCAAAATTTTTCATTTACTAAAATAAAATAAAAAAAAAGCAAAATTTTTCATTTACTAAAATAAAATAATAAAAAAAGCAAAATTTCTTAAAGCTTACAAATAAAAATTGAAAAATCTTTGTTGAAAATTAAAATAAAAAAAGAAAAAGCTTACAAATAAAAATTGAAAAATCTTTGTTGAAAATTAAAATAAAAAAAGAAAAACATCCAGCAACAAAATAAAAAAAATATTAAAATTAGAAAACAACGTCTTCTCCTACAAAATATTCGTCATTTAATTTGTTATAAATAATAACTTAATGTTTGTATCTTGTTATGTTAGTCAAAAAAAAAAAAGATAAATCAGATACAGAAATAAAATCCAGTCACAGTATACAGAAGTTTAAGGTAAAGGGAAAGATGGTAATGTATGTAAAGGATGTCACAATAACAACATAAAATTTTAGAAAACAAAAAAAAAAAAAATATATATAAAATACAATGGTAGCCCGAAATAAAAAAAATAAGCGTAACAGAGAAACATTTTAAATTTCCCTCATTTATTTTAATAACGTATAACAAACATCATACAGAAGTTAAAGGTAAAGGGAAAAGATGGGAATGTATGTAAAGGATATCACAATAACAACATAAAATTTTAGAAAACAAAAAAAAAAAATAAATATATATAAAATACAATGGTAGCCCGAAATAAAAAAAATAAGCGTAACAGAGAAACATTTTAAGTTAAAATTTGCAACAAGCAAAAGCATTGTTGCGACTTTTTAAATTTCCCTCATTTATTTTAATAACGTATGACAAACATCATCAATAATACACTTCAAGAAGAACATCATCAATATCCATGATAATATTAAGTAACACACTAAACATCAACAACATTCATAATAATATTAAGTAGAACATCAACACTAAACACCAATAACAAACAAGACTCAATAACAACAGTTTCTTACTTAATAACACAAAAACCAAAGCAGCATAAAATTTGAAAATAAATAAATAAAGAAACATCAATGTCAACAAACCTCAGGAACAACAGCAATAGCAACATTAATACCAATCAACCTCTCAAAGAATAACAACAATACCCAATATCAACAAACCGGAAAGAACATCAGCAATATCAACATCAATATCAGCAACACTCAACACTCCAACTCCATCAATAGTTGAAGAAAAAGTCTTATTATTCTATTCACAACAACAACAGCAACAACAATCAACGCATGAACAGTAAATAACAAACAACATCATCAACAAGCTTACAACAATCACAAGAGCAACTGCAACAAAAATAACACACCACCACAACAACATAAGCAACACCAGCAGCATCAGCAACGCTACGAAGAACAATATTAGCAACAACATCAGCAACGCTACCAAGAACAATATAAGCAACATTTAAATAATCAAAACAACAACCAGACGCGAAAATACTTAAATAGCATTAACACACACAGCAGCAGCAGTAGCAGTAGCTGTAGAAGTAGCAACATCTCTCAACTATATTCAACAAGATCTATGCCAACAACAACAAGCAATCAGCAGCAGCAAGCAACAACCATAAGCAACAAACAACAACAAATTGTAAAATGGAAAGACAGCAAGGCAAAGGAATGATAAATGGTTACTTATATTTATTTGTTGTTATATTTTTCATTAATTTGATTAGAAAAGTCTAAATTTGAAGTAAAAAATTTGAGAAAGAATACGTTTTCGGAACTTTAAAAAACTGTCATTGTAATGAATACGAAATTTTGTAAAAAATACTACCAAAATTAATTAAAAAACAATAAAAAAAAAAATAAAACGTAAAAAATTTATTTCACATTAACATAAAATATAAAAAACAACAAAAAAAATTTCAAAAAAAAAAAAACAAAAAAAATTTCAAAACAAAAACTTTAAAAAAAAAAATTAAAAAAAAAAAATACATTGAAGAAAAAAGTTTGTTTTTTTCACATACACACATATAAAAATAACAATGCGCTGCGCTTGCAATTCTTCAATTCCTTTTTTGTCTGTAATTTTTTTTTTAAAAAATTATAAAAAAAATTTCTAAAAAAAAAAAAATTTCTCATATTAATTCTTATATTATAAAATAAAATTAAGAAAAGTGTTAACAGTAAGAAGGAATATCTGCAAAATCTAAATACACAATACACAACAACATAAAGTAAATAACAAAAAAATTTAAAACACAAAAGACATAATTAAAAAAAAAAAATAAAAAAATAAAAAAAAATTTAAAACAAACAAATTCGACATCTCATTATATCATTAAATAACTATATTTTAAAGTAGAATAGAGAGGAGAGGGCCTGATTTTGATTTTGCTTTGATTATTATTATTTTGACTGAGATCTGACGAAACACAAACAAACAATGGAGAGGAGGAAATGATAAAAAAGATGAAACCATTATAGTCTTAAAAAGACTACAAACAACAGTCGCAGTTTCTCTATAACGAATTCTAGAAACTTATTCTTCGTTGTACCGATATATGCAAAATTGTATATCTTATCGTTTTTACTTGATCTAATCCAAATATGAAATCTGTAATTATACTCTTCACGCAGTCAATAGTTTTATAAGTTTATGACAAACTTAAGTTTGTAAGACACCGAAGGAGACATCGGAGACCCAATAAAGCTTATACATATGAATATATGAGATGAGTTGATTTGAGCATGTCCGTCTGTTTGTTTGTATGTATTAAAACTAGTCTCTCGGTTTTTGAGCGTTACACAGTTATTGGAATCAGACGAATCGGATCACTATGAGGGATGGCTTCCATACAAATGTAAATTCAAATTCATGTTCTTGCCAGAACAAAACTTTTTTGCTTTTTCTATTATCGAACTGATGTTCTATATTCACAAAATATGTAAAATTTCGAGATCACAGCATTACTGTATCGCAGAACTCCCATGCAAATGTTTCGGATTCTATGTTGAAATGCAGTATGAATATTGACTACCCTAAACATAAGTCAAATCAATAATTTAATATATCTGTTTGCTTAATCACAGGAGCATAGGAAAAACCATTTTCTAGGGATAGCCGAAGATAACATTCTGTTTTATAGTTTTGTTTTGGGTGATTTTCTTAAAAATTTCACACTCAATTTCAGGCAAGCTCCAAATGCATTGGTCTCAAGAAGATACAAAAATTACTGTGTTTTCCCAAAAGAGGATCGAATTTCTTTCATGGATAAATAAATAAATCCTTATCATGTTGTACTTTCATACTCAACAAAGAGAAAAACCATAACCTAGAAGAACATAAGATAAATTGGAAAATCAGTTTTACCCATTCACCAGTTCCAATACTCATAGTTTCAATGGTATTTACTGAATTCAATCATATCCTTGAGGAACAGCCTAATTCTAAGGAATTTAAATAAATTGGTATTTTATTATTATTTATTATTATTGGAACCAGTTCCAGTATTATTATTGCTTTAATAATATTTTAAAATATAATGTGCCAAATATAAGTGGAAACCACAGTATAGGCGGCATTTTGAATAAAATTTTAATCAGTTACCAGTTCCAGTACTTGATGGTATGATTTAATTGAAGGGAAAGAGATTAACTAGTCAGGATGAAAATTGATTAAGGTATTACCGCCACATCTACCACGGTTATTGTATTTTCTTTCATTTGAAAAATCTATCGAGAGAGGTATAGAAAAATTCTATAAAAATCATAAGTAGTATATACTTTGGCTTAACTAGTGGTACAAAGGACGGCTTTTGGTTTCAGCATATGATCAAAATCTTATTACATTACATCGGATGGATAATCCTCCTACTTTAAAAACCTTTATTGAAATGTGTTTTACCAATTTTTACTTATATTCTAATTAATCTATATCTGGTGTAATTATCAGGCTAGAAGTGTTTGTTGATTTCATGGTTCATTATCACATTACATAACACACTGATATAGCAGTCACAGTTAAATAGATTTACCTGTACAACCAAAGGCAAATTTCAGACAATGACCAAAACCAGAAATAGTCATCTGTTGTATGTTGTTTGGATCCATGGAACCGATTTTTATATAAAAGTTATAGGTTAAAGAAGGTAATTATATAGAGAAAGGGTTTGTTGAGGATATCATGTGAGTTACTGGAAGAAAAGTTTACCATTATATGATATAAGAACTCATCATCAAAATTCAATGGTGTTGAAAAACTAAGTAAAACTGAAAGTAACTAAAGAAATAAGAAGAAGTGAAAATTACTGGGTAACATTTAAATTAACTTCAGTACATAAGTAAGTAACTCCGATTGGACCAAAGTATTGAATTCACCCAGATTATTACTTAGATAGTTGTTCTACTATATTTTAGCTACTATTTGAATTTGTAGGAAGGGAGAAAGATAATTTTCAATGGGGGCTAACGGTAGAAAATGGAGTTCTTGGGATCAAGAATTTATTAGTTAAAAAGTTTGAGTCTCCTGTTTAAACAAAAATAGTAAAAATTATGAAAACTACTTAGATCCAACGAATAATCATTTGAGAGTTATCAGATGATTGGACAGAAAACCTTATTTTCTTTATACCTTCTCTTATCTCCTTCTATAACATTTTTTTTTTTTGCTGACTTAATTTGAATTCTTTGCTATTTGAATCGGTGCTCAATGAATGTGGTCTGAGGGTGGTTAATATATTATCTAATGCATTAAAGAAAGGGTATATGAAGTTATATTGTCAGAAAAAAAGGAGGAGAATTTTGTTTTTCAGCAAATTTTTACATAGTAAAAAAATTTCTAGAAAAAAAATGGAAAAAATTATAAAAATAATAAATTATATTTACATAAATATATGAAATAAAGTTATTAAATTTTTAATTTTTATTTAATTTCCATTTTTAAAATTTTAAACATTATCCACCAAAAACAAAAATAAAAAACAGCATATTTCCATCCAAGAAAAGGTGAAAAAACAAAATGAAAAATTAAAAAAAAAATCAGTGTTCTAAATTATAAAATAATTTAAAAACACACAAAATTAAAATTGCCAAAAGAAAAAGAAAAAATCGCACCTTGCAACATTCTTAAAAATAAAACGTAATAAAAATAAACTACAAATTTACACAAAAATTTTAAAAAATCTATAAATGGAAATAAAAATTTCACAAAAAAAATTAAGAAAAGCAATTATAATAAGTAAATAATAATAAAATTATTATTGTTTATTTGACCCATATTATTTGTTTTTTTTACTTCCTTTACATTTTTATAGAGCTTAGTTACTTCAATTAACTTGAAATATTAAGGTCTAGTAAGAAGATGAATTAATACAATAGATATTTTTTAAAATCAAACATTATATTAATTACGGTCGAATCCCGATAAATCGTACCCCGATAAATCGGAAGCCTCAATAATTCATAACAAATTGCTGGTCCCTTAAAAATAATAATAATATTAATAATTCGTCCCCTCGTTAATTCGTATTTTTTATTTTTAGATCGTTTCAAAAAAACAACAATGTCCCAATGTGCTGTGGATGTTTTGCAATTTGAGAATCTTCTGGGTATGATCCTCTCACGAGGACACTTCTAGAAATATTAATTTTTATTTGATTCAAATCACTTATGCATTCATGAATCGTAACACCAATCATCTGAGTACCAGATTAGCCAGGTAAGGGGAGCTAAAAAAAACACGTTCAGTGGATTTTCAATTATTGTACAAGGGAATTGGGATAATTTGCTTGTCAAAGAATTGTTCACATATAGAGAAAATAGGTTTTTATAATAAAGTAAGGCCAGATACATATTTGTTATAGGACTTTGTGGACGCCATCCGAGTCCTTAACTTAAAGAGATTATCCAGCCAGTTGATCTAAAGCACGCTTCACGTAAAATACAGAGTTATCTGTCAGAGTCACAATTTCAGTTCAAGGAGTGATCGGCCCAATGGCCATTCTTCAATCCGGGCGAGAATCTGAGATCATTGGGTCCAAAAGTGACTACGAAATAAAATGTATATGCCATAAAGTTAAGAAATATACGAAAATCATCTAAAATATAAAAGCCCCTTCGCATTTTTCTTTTTTAACCTTATTGGATCGAAGTCTCGATAAATTTAAAACCCCTTCAATTTGTAACAAATGCAGTTCCCTTACAGTTTCGAACTATCGGGAAACGGCTGTATAAGGAAAATAGGGGATACGTAAACCTTACATTCATAGATAATCAAAAATCTTAACGGAAATACTAGAACTAATTATAAAACTAAGGATTAATACTTAATGAATTATCTTGTTAAGTATTAATCTACACTAGGAGAGTGCAATAATTGATTTCTAACGTCAAAATTTGTATTAGCTAGACAGATTTTTTTTATCGATCATGCCAATATCTGCCTTTTCGTGGAGAAGAGAAATAGAGTAATAGAAAGGAAGATCAAAACTCTATTTTAAAAGTTTATTTTGTCATATTTGAGAGGTAGCAGAATCGCCCGCCCAAACCTCAGACCCATGTACCATGATTGGCACAAATATCGACTTAACACTTATTAATTTATTTTATTTATTTGTGCTGCTTATATGCAAACCGAACTAACGCTTCCGGAAGAAATATATAGTATTTGTTTCATTGGAATTTAATTTAAACCCTCTTTAAGAAATTATTATATCTCAGATCAGTAGAGTGCATTGTCGTCAGAGGAGATTAAAGTTTCACAATGTTTAATCGTTGGAATGTCATACGTGTACAGATTATAAAGCGTAAGACCTAACACAGAAAAACCAAAATATGTAATAATATATAAATTACATAAATTATACAAATTAAAATAAACAAAAAAACATATGAAATTAATAATATAAATAAATTATGAATTGAAAAGTAAAAAAATAAATAAATCAATGAATAAAAACTATACAAAAAAATTAAAAAATATTAACTAAAAAATACAATAAAATATATAAAATAATTCTAAGAGATTTGAAAAACATTTATAAATCAATATTTTAACCTAAAGCAATCAAAATTTTAAGAAATTTCAAAATTAAAATGAAAAAAAAAAAGATTCAATAAAAATTATCTGAGTCCCTGATATCACTCAAAGGCTTAAACTTTTCACCATTTCTAGGGTAAAATCAAAATGAGTCGAAGTCGCCAGAAGATTTTGGGTTATTAAAAATGGAGTTTTTCTCTCTTAGAAATTCATCATTCATGAATTCATCTTCTGGGGATTTTGAGAATATCGAAATTATAAAGAAACTTAATTATGATAAAGCAAAAATTTCAGTCACCTAGATACCAGAAAACGATAGTAATTTTATCAAGGTGTATAGACAAATTGCTAAAAAGATTGAACCAAAAATTTAGGTCGGAACTTTAGAATGATTATTTTCTTAAGATATGATGGATGCCGTTCTTATAATTTTAATACTTTCATAGTTACAAAAGTAATCAAAACCTTAAATTGAGGGACCTCGATTCAGGCCTATCTATATGTATAGCCTTGGGCGAAACATACATACTTTAAGCATCTTAGAAACAATCCACCATAAATTCTAAAGATCTTAGAATGGAATACAACACCATAGAATTGCCTGTGAACTTACTGGCATGAGAGTGTCTAACAATAGCATAGGCATCGCTCTCAGTGTCCTTACATCTACTAAGCCTCATACAAGGTTGCAATCTACGATCCCCTATCCTTCATTTTACATTTTTTTTCCATTCCATTTGATTGAATTGAAATTTATAAATTTAAAGGATCCTTTATTTTGACTCTATCAATTATATTTCACTCACTGAATGAATAATGTCGCCGTCGCTGTCTTACTCTAACTGATATATATGCATCTCACTTGCTCACTCACTGACTCACTTTTTTCCTATACGCAATTTAAGGAGAATAAAAAATAAACAGAATAAAATACTTTTTAAATTTAATATAAAAAAAAAAAACCAAAAACCAACAACAAACAAATATTTTCATAAAGAAAAGGGAAGAAAGTAGAAGGAGTAAAGAAGCAACCGAAATGAAAATTAATATAAAATCACATATTACAATTAAAAAAACCAGAAAAAAACTTAAAGATAAATTAATGTTTATACTGAAAAAAGAAAAAATTAAATGAGATGAGGAGATAAAGGAAAGGAAGAGAAAAATAACAGAAACAATATTTATAAACAAAAAAAAAAAAACTAACTTAAAAAATTTATTCATTAAATAAACCTAATCTTCACACAGTTTAACTGTTTCCAGGGCTGGCGGACTTTTTGATATTATTTCTCTTATTTTTTCATTGCTTTATAGTAAATTCGTTACAAAATAAAATTGTTTGGAAATGTTTTTATATTTTTTAATTTATTTTTAAAAAAAATTAAACAAACAATAATTTCTTAGTTAGAAAAATAATAATAAAGAAAAAAATAAGAAATTATTTCAAAAAGTAAGAAAATATGAAAAAAGAATTTAAAAATAACAAAAAACAATATTGTATAATTATAATTTGCTTTTGGAAAATTAAAAATAGAAACCACAAGTAGTTTTTATTTTTTTATACTCTTCACGGGAGTGAATAGTATTATAAGATTGTCATTATTATAAGATTACACACAGAAGGAGATATCGCAGACCACGTAAAGTATATAAGATCTCGATGAGACGAGTTGATGATGCCATGTCCGTCTGTCTGTCCGTCTGTACGCGAACTAGTCCCTCAGTTTTTGAGGTAGACAGCTCAAATTTTGTACATAATTTTCTTTTTTACCTCGAACAAATCATTTGTTGGAACTAGCCAAATCAGACCACTGGGAGTGGTACCTCCCCATACAAACCTCAAGGTCAAATTAATGTTCTTATTCGAAAAACTATTTTATTTATAGTTCGACCGAACTGATATTTGATCTTTATGAGTTCTGGTCCATACCCACGAACCATGTAAATTTTATGATCTTCGGACTATCAGAATGGGTACCTCCCATACAAAGCCCCATTTAAATTAACGTTCTTATTAGAAAAACGTTTTTATTTTTTGTGATATCAAAATGAAATAAAAAAATCAAAAAGTATTTGACCCATATACATTAGCCATTAAAATTCAAGACCCTCGGACTATCATGAAGGGTATCTCCCATACAAGCCCCCAACTCAAATTCATGTTCTTATTGGAAAAACTTTGTTGTTTTTTATGCCTTGAAATTTGGACACAATAAGTTTCTGATTCATATTCTTTAACCATGTAAATTTCAAGATCCTAGGATTGCTGGATCGTATAGATCCCATACAAAAAACTTTTTCTAGAGGCTGCGTGAAGAGTATTACATCTTCGGCATAGTCGAAGATACCCTTCTTTCTGGTTTAATTTGTATTTTTTTCCATTTTTCTAAACGTGTTTCAATTTGAAGCAATTGAAATAATTTATAAACTTAAAATTATTATTACATATTAATATAACAAAAACAAAAAAAATTATAATAAATTCATTAAAATAAAAAATAATCTTCTTAATTTTTGTGGGAAATGAATTGAAGAATAAAAAAAAATTAATATAGATTTAAAGTCGTAGAGTTTCGGCTGCTGAAATTTATTAAGATAAAAAATTTGGTTATGGTACAATATCTACTGTAACAAAAAGGCTATGAAAAAACTGAATGGAAACTGATTTTTTTTTGTTGTAAGAAAAGAAAAGATCACAAAAAATTAAAAAATGTTCAGAAACAAACACAAAATGCAAACAAAGAAAATTCAATTAAAATGTAAAAGAAAATAAAAATAAATATCAAGAATAAAGAATTAGTAAATTATGATAATTATGAAGATCTTCATAGTGAAATAAAGTAAGTACTTCACAAAAATAATAAGAAAAAACAACAAAAAAGAAATATACTTACATGAACATACCTACAATATTTCTTAAGATTACGATGAAGCCATATATGCAAAAAGTCCCAGGGGTAACTTGGAATTTCTCGAAATCGAATTATAAAATAAGTCTTGTCGGTTTTCTTCTTGTTGGGATTTATAACTGTAAAACCGGGAAGAAACCAAGATAATGACCCTTTACGTATTGACCCATTCTGCTTCAACCACATCTCTGAGATCTGATGGTCTCTCAATCAGTCTCCGGTCCAAGTAAGAAAATTTTTTATTTTCTTTACATATCCCTGTCAGTTCTTTAATTCAGGGGATGATGTTAAAAATCTGAAACTTTGCAGACAAACTAATAAAAAATCAAAAATGCAATCAGATTTCAGGTAGTTCTTTTCACGTGGGCTACAGGTGGTGTCCCATATATGAGACAAAATTACTCTGAGTAAGACGACATGAATTTTATAAATATTAGAAAAATATCTTTTTTCAGGACAAAATTACAATGTATTTATTTTCTGATCATTTTATTTTACAATATTATTTATTAATATTAGCATTAAGTAAAGTACATATTATTATTATATTAGCATATGTTAGGAACTTTACTAATGATTGTAAATTAAGGTTACAAAGTAAGGAGATAGGGTTGCAGTTTTTTAATGTTGCATTTCTTGAATGCCTTAATGGGGAGCAAGCGGTTAGATTTGTGGGGCAGGTGAGAGGTACCAAGTTGCTGTGAGATTCCATAATTCTTCATTTCTTTAATGTAAATTTGTGTTCTTATCATAATTCTCATGATATTTTGCAAAGGAATTTCTCTTTTGCCACATAAGTAAACATTGTATTTCTTACACATTATGAAAGTTATTTTGGTACATTCAGGTAGCTTGCAAATGCCATTATATTTTGAATCTATGAATTCCGACAGATGCATAACGTTGTCAAGACGTACCTCCTTTGGTGATTGAATTTGGTTAAGTCTTCTACGTATTAGAGAAGTAGAAACTGTATTAGGTGATGAATTAGAAGAACACCGTTCCACTGATAGCGATGCATTAGATGATTGTGTTTCTACTAAGTTTACGGGATGATCTGGTGCAGATTGATATGATACTGATTTAGGCAAACGAGGTCTTCCATTTTGGTGTATTGTTTGCAAGGACACTACTTGTTTCAATCTTAGCCAAGGAGCAATCTTTCCTGTACTCCATTCAAGCTGAAACCAAAGCAAGATCAACAAAGTGCTGTAGTACCCGAAGAGTCCACTTTTTAGTTCGAATATTTATTCTGTAGTACTGTAATATTTGGTGTAGAGGGTCAACACAACCCATATTTTCGTTGTACAAGCGAACAACTACTGGTCTGTCTACTTCAATAAACTTATGCAATGTTTTATCCCATCGTATGGCTTTATCCTTCGTGACGATACCTACAAAGTTTGATGCAAGATTGAGTATCTTGTTGTCATACCATCTAGTAAGTTTGACTTTCCCATTGTCACTAAAAAATTGCTCAGATGATCCTCGTGCTCTTTTATCCATTATTTTTAACTCAGGCAATGGGGGAGTTAAAAATCTGTTTAGCGTATAGTTCCTTTATGTTAAAAGTATCTCAAAAAGTTGAAGGGAAGGAAAGTAGTTATCAAAATACCTATAACTTGCCTTTACCTTCTGGAACACGTTTTGCTAATTCACATACAATTGTTGATACCGATTCAACAGTTTTACACAATCAGTGATCTAAATTAGTATTTGACACTTGACAGACAACGAAGTCATAAGACATACCACTTTTGCCAGAAAAAAAATATACCTTTATGCGCCAAGGACACGGCTTGCCTTTTATGTACAGCTTTGCAAAAAACTTACCCTTAAAGGGTATATAACGTTTGTATATAACGTTTAAAATATTTAAATGCTGGTCTCACTCTGTAGATTCGATCCAACTGATTTGATACAAGAATGACATCCACGAGATGAATATGATTTCTCAATGAGAAAAAAAAAAGAAAACGATTCAGAGACATATGACCAAAGAAAGGTAAGGTCCGTTTTCTATCAAAGTTCATTCAGACCCTTGGTAGTTTAAAGCAACTCATCATTATATGATGAGCGAAAATTCGAATTTCCCTCAGAGTGCATCTTTTGAAAGAGATATTTCCTAAATAGGAATAAAACTGGTAGTAAAAAAAATTTTTCCGATTTTATACCGTAAAGAACTAACCTTTATATTGAGCATAAATATTCGAGAAATGTGCAGTATTTCTAAAAAATTCATCCCCAAAATAATTGTCGAAATATTCAAACGGAGTTTTTACGTTTATAATTCCTTCAGTGGTTGCCGTTATAAAATGAGATCGTAAATTTTTTGTAAGTGATATTATTTTATCACATATTTCATCATATGTTAAGGTTTTTGCCCCATATTTTATAAAATTTAGAACTTTCCATACGGAATTGCAACGAAAATTTCTCGAGCAAATCTCATCTTGTACACGGTGTACTTTTGTCTCACATAAGGGACATGGATTTTTTGTGACCGTGTCAGTTATCTCACGTAACTTTAGTTTACGGTCTGTCATGAATATTTTGTGGACTTCTTTTTTGTGTTTCGAAACAACTGCCGATTTTGTACGAATAGAAGGTTCAGCATCATCGGAATATTTTAAAATACAGTAAACCAACGGCTGATGGTTTATTTTGGTTGATATCAATGATTGCATTATAAACAGAATTACTTCTAATGAGTACTGAATTTCTTCTATTCCATTACAAAACCCTTACTTGCATTGATAAAAGCTTCATGAAAAGTTTTATCAAAAGTTTTTGAAATAGAAATCTGTGAATGTTCAAATTTAAGTTAAAATTAAATTTGGTTTATGAAAACTGCTTGAGTGACATTGTTTAAACTTGAGAATTGTTCCAAGGCAACCATCTGCGGAAATGTTCGGACCGTTCCTATATAGACACAAGCAAGCTCTTATCTTAGACAACCAACACTTGCTTCAAAGATTTCATAGTAGACTGACAACTTGTTATCAAATTACGGCCAACTGTATAAAAGTTCCATCCGGTTCTACAAAAACACTGGCAGTATCCTCTTTTCTTAGACAACCACTTGATTATTGAGTAGCCTAATATCATGACCACCAACAGTTGAAAGCTTCGGTACGGTCGCAAAAAAAACACTAGCAACCTCTTTTTTTTGAAAAGCACTTGATTAATAATTAAGTAGTCTAATGAGAAGTCGTTATCGTAGTGGTTTCCGTTTCCGTGGCTGACTCATATAGTACACTACGAGCCACAATTAGCACTAGAGCGCCGTTTTGAATGCCGGAGTGGACTCAACTGCAAAAATGTTCCATCCGATCCTACAAAGGCACTGGCAGTATCTATTCTCAGATTTGCAACCGCAAACCTTTCGGTTCTGAAAAAACATTAGCATACTCTTGAGTAGTCAAACCGTTACCTGACTACGGGCAACTGTAAAAAGATCATATAAAGATACTGCCAACGTCATTTCTCAGCTTTTTGAATAGCTTAATATCATGACTATAAACTGGTCTTACAAACCCCAACATTTTCATTATTGAGTAGCCTAATGACAAACCGATACCGTATTAAGGCCAACTGCAAAATTGTGTCTTGACCTTCACGGGGAGTTTTTTTATGTGAATACTATTTCCACTTAACAAATTAGCTACTGAGATATGCCGCTGTCCCCAACAAAAATTCGGGATTCAATCTGAGGAGGGCCACAAAATGCGTCAAACAGCAACGCGGTGGTGTCGTTCTGATAGTGAAAAATCAGATGAGCTTGAGAACTGCTTCACACCATTACACCTTGCTGATGACACAGGCAACAACGAAACAGCCTTAGCCTTATCGAGAAAGGACCCTGATTTATGTCCCACAAAGCATATCACTCCTAGTTATGAGAAAACTATAATTAAAAAAGATGAAAATCAGGACATGATGAGATCCTGCAGATGACATGGCCATCATAGCGAATGATGGATTAACCAAAGTGTCATGGTTGTCGCCAGGTTGAAGCTTTTTCAAATCTGTTCGACCAGTCAGAAATGCTTACCAATTAAAATTATGGACCTGCTTGCTGAAGGTAACACCAACACCCAATACACTTACCATTTTGGAACACGGTATTATCTTTCAATAGATTAATAAATTTACATACATTTATAAAAACTCTGGTCTGCTTATACAAATTCTATTGTTTTAAGCTAACACATGACCATTAAGGTGACCATACCATGGAAATGGAATGGATATGAGAGTGTTCTCTATTTTATGGCAACTTCCCTTTCTTACAAAACGTTCACTCTAAGCTCCACAAACAACAACAACAACAACAACAACAACAACAACAATAGCAACAAAATATTTTGAGAGCGAGAGAGAGCAGTGAGTCCGAGAGAACCCAAACAAGGGAGTAAGTAGTAAGTGAGTTTCAATTGTAATCATCATTCGAGTTGATTGTTGTTGGTGATTCCGTTATTCCGAGTTGAGCATTCTGACAGTAAACAGCGGCAGCAGTAACAGCAGCGGCAACACAACAAAACAAAACACAAGAAGAAGCAAGCGGCTTATGTTGAAGATGAAGATGATGAATAAATATGTTGAAGAAGAAGTAAATTACAAAACACAAAGCGCCGCGTAATGACGACGACGCTAAGCCACAATAGTAGAGTGTCATTCCGTCGGTCGGTCGAATGTTTGTTGATTTTAATAATTTTTTTTTTTAAATATCTGAATCTATTTTTTTGTTGTTTTTTTTTTGCTTCATTCGTGTGAAGTTGAAATCGCGTCAGTATGTGTGAGTGTGCTTGAAAGAGAGAGAGAGAGTTAACCGTACTCCGTCGTTGTCGCGGCAGCCGCCGTCGTCAGTATTCATTGTCGCATTTTATTTCGATCTCTTGCTCAAAGCGAGCTTCAGCTTCTAGTTTTATTTGCCATCGCTTATTCGTTCGTTCGGTCGCTTGAGCTGCTTCTGGTTGTCGCCGTCGGTTGTTTGCTTAGACGTCGATCTGCCTTACTGACTTCTCGTCAAACGGTTGGTTGGTCCATCGCCTGTCTGACGTGTGTCGGTTGTCAGTTAGTCGTGGAGATCGGCACAGCTTTCCGACAGAAGCTTGAGAAAAATAATAATAAAAATTGTTATATTTTTTTTTTTTTGGAATATTTTTGTTTGTTTGAAATAATGTGAATGCACTTCATATATGCATTTGACTAGAGTATCGGGTGTCGAGTGAATTTATCTTAAAATTTTCTTGTATAATTTTTTCCAGTGCATCACATCTTGTTATTATTTTTATATTTTGTTTTTTTTTTTTTTTTAATATCATGTTAACTTCTCCAAAATAAGAAGAAACGTGTGATCTTGATCTTCGAGAAGTAAGGAGGAGATAAAGTAAAAATTAAACAAAAGATAAAAGAAAATCAATTAGTGAGTAAAGTGTTAAGCATCAACAAAAACAACAACAACAATAACAACAAGAGTAAAGCAAAATAAAGCCTTGAAGAAGGAGCAGCAGGAGCACCAACATTGAAGAAAAGTGTGTACAAATTTTATTTTTAATTAAAAAATTATTAAAAAGCAAAAGAAAAATACTACAAGAATTTATTTCATTATCGTATTTATTGTTGTGTTTTGAAAGAGAAAATAAACAATGGAAATATTTCCTCTTCTCTTCTCTCCTTTTTTTTTTTTAAATGTTTGTTTATATACTAACATATTTTTGTGTGCGTGTGTGTGAGTTTTGTTACTTTATGTTTCTTTTTTTGCCTATTTGCAATGAGGCGAATTCACTTCTATGCTTGTTGCCTATTAGTGCAACCAGTTTCAATAATATTTGAGAAGAAAAATAAGAAAACAAAACAACAAATCAACAAGTTTCTTTGGCATAAGATGAATTTTTCTCTTTCTTTCTCTCTGTGTTAATTTTTCTTTTGGAAATTTTGCCTTTTGTGTTTTGTTATCAATAACAAAATTTCGTATGTCGTGTGTCCCTGTAACACCGTGCGTGAGTGGTAGTAGAGTGCATGCGTGATCGTTTGTGACACAATATTGTTGTGTTGCGTTGTATTTTTGCACCGGCAGCGAGCGACAGTAGTTCAAGAAATTTAAAATTCATTTTTAAAAACAACAACAACAACTTGAATTCTTTTCGCTCTTCTTCAGTTTTAAATGCCATCATCTTCTTCTTCATGTCAAACTCAAAATCATCATCTTCTTCGGTTTCACTCACACGCAACAGTTGCGGCGAGTTGTTACTGCCGTGTTAGTGTTGTTTTAATTATTTTTGCATTTCGCCTTGTGCACTGCACGTTCTCTCTCGAACGTCACTTCTTAGCTCTCTGAATCTCTTGCTCTCCTGCGCTGCTTGCACGTTTGACGATGACATTTCGCATTCCAATACTTCATTTCGTTCGTGCGCTCGTTCGTTCGTTTTTTCGTTCAGTTTCTGCTGCTGAGTGTCTGTCCCCTCTCTTTCAGTGATCGTATTGTACTACGCTCTTTTGCACATACTCTCACTTACATGCACACACTCGCTCGCTCGCACTTGTTACACTCTCATTCTCTCTATGCGTATATCCAAGCAGGATGGCAATAGCATGGTGGCGTGCGATCGTTTATTTTTTTGTTGTCTCTTTTTGTGATTTTGTTTTGTGTGTTTTGAATGTTTTTTTTTTTTTTTTTTTTTTTTTTTTTTTTTTTTTTTTTTTTTTTCCCTATTGCATTTCAACAAAAACGAAAGCAAAGGTGAAGAGAAGAAAAGAGGAGTTTCTTTTTAAAATTTATTTAAATAAATGAAAATTGTGTTGTTTTTCTTCTTCTTCTGTAAAATACAGAAATTCAATATTTTCCATATGGAAATATTTTAGTTTCTTAAATTCACTTTAGTGCATAAATGTTAAGTATATGGTTGCGGTTGTATGTGTATGTGTGTATGCATATAAAAAACTTGTTCCATCAGAAAAAAAAAAAAAAAATGCATGCGAGAAATTATGAGTAAAAAAAAAAACAATGGAAAAGGCAATAAAAAAAATTATTCACGGTTTTAACACCCTACACTTTGGCTAGTTTTTAGGATTCATAATAGTGATGTCCTAGTTGGCTGGCTTGCGTTGGTTTGGGTTTCTAGCGATACCATACAAAGGTATCCATGGTGTTACTTACACCTATTGGTTAGATTAGATTAATGTTTTTATTCTAGTAGGCTTGGTTGGGTTGTGGTTTTCGCGATATCAGATAAAATCGATACTACATCAGGACTTTTCAGTGGTGAGATCAGTCCGTTGAAGAAAGTAAGAAGGATTAACTAATGAATGGTTTCTTATTTCACATTTCACTCCTTATTTATTTCGTCATATTAAAAAAAAAAAAACAAGAAAATTGGTACGATCGATTCCAATTCATCACTTCACATGAAAAAACAAGATATTTTTTATTTGCATCTATATAAAAATAATGTCTTATTACTACAACTTTTACACATTCAATGTATGTATTTTTATAAAAAGCATTCCCAACTCGAAACATCTCCAAAATTTATAATTAACATACGTTACGTCTTCCAACATAAAAATCTAGATCACAGATGTTATTAAATCACAAGTTGAAGGCCCTAGAAGCTAGTCACTCATTATATAGTATTATTAATTTTAGTATTATATGTTTAGTATTAGACTTAATCGTGTTAAATAAATATATATATTATAGAAAGTATATATAAATATTATAGACAGTTTTCAATCCAAATGCAATATCCAATATGAAATATCTGAAATATCTTAACAGTCAATTAAAAAAAATCTTCAAGCAAAGAGATAGAGATAGATGTTGTTCAATAATATCATAGTATCAAAACGTGTTTGGGAGATCCCTATCCATCCCTAGCTATCCAATGCCTTCCAATAATCTCAATGAACTACTAATTTGTATAGTCTTATCATTTATTTCAAATCAGTCAGTTAGTATCAACAAGAACATGAAGCAGTTCATTGTCGTACTTTATAGTACTAGCGTTGCCCGGAGTGCATTGCTACGCCCCCGACGTGATATTAGTGCGTGATTTATTGTTCTTGTCATAATTGTATGCCGCCAACATTAAATCGGTATCGTTTCTTGGATAAGCAAAACATGATCGATTGGTAATCAAGTCGTTAGATGCCTTGTTCAAGTGAAAATGTGTAAAAATGAAAGATTACTTATATTTATAATCTCTGGAGCGCCATCTAGAGGCGAGCATAGACATCTTTACGTGAAAAAATGCATACATATATATGTATATGTGCCAACTTTCATTGTGATCGATTAAATGGTGTCGGATTTACATATGAATAGATATTTTAAGTTTAACCTCTTACAAACATCATACCAAAATAACCAAACTCATTTTCGTGTATTATGAATGTAGGGTGGGTATACGAAAAAAGAAGTAAAAAATTGTTTAAAAAAAAAAAAAAAAAACAAGAAAAGACATTTTTTAGCAGGTAGCGTTTTTAATACATGTGCATAAATTTGTATATGTATATGTAAGTATATTTCTCATCTTGTGTGTTTGCGTGCATGTTTGTATCTGTGTGTATACCTGGCATGCATACACAACGCATTTTTATTATTATTGTATTTTGTTGTATTTTATCTTTTCCTTTTTTTCTTTGTTGTTAAGTTTTATGTGTTTTTTTCTTCATCAGACTTTTGCAATCTTATTAGCTTTTTTTTTTTTTTTTGCTTTTACGCATTCTTTCGGTTTTTTTTTGTTTGGGTTTTTCATTTTTTTTTTTTGTAAATTTACTCATTATCAAAATGCATTCTTATTATTTTTAGCTAGCAACTTGATGTTTATGACAACAATACATTCAATTTATATTATATACATATGATAGGATTTCTTTCCATAAGCTGTTGATTTCTCGTCTACATTGATTTCTCAAGTATGTTGTGAACAATTCCTTGCTTAAAGTGATCACCACTGGACTGACTACACAAATCTTTGGATATACCTTATAATGTCGATCAAAGATTAGAATGGTATATGATAACTATAACGAACAATCTGTTTAAATGTTGCAACCTTATTACACTATCCCAACTCCCAGTGAAGCATATGCACTTTGAATTGGTGAATTCATAAATTCGAAAATTGTTGCAAGGTCTAATAAATGGTTTAATTGTGATTGTGATCGTCAGTATGACCTTTGTAGTAGGACTTGATGGGCCTTTAAGGGCATATAATATTTATGTCACAGTTTGGTTAAATTTGGTTTGGTTTTCAGTTCACTAACGATTTACTAGCTAAGCATTCATCATAAATTGCTTGTTTTCGATATGATTTTCTCTACCATTACCTGCAAAAATAGATCGACTTTGATTTTTCTAAGAATCTGATCAATCAGACACGAACTTGAAGATGTTTTCTTCTTTGATCTCACATCATAGATGTACATACATTCACATTCATTCATAAATAAGTATGTATTTCCCGCATTCCATTTCTAGTAGTCCACATGCGATGTTATTTAGAAAGTGATTAGTGATTGAGCCTATTACCGTTCTACAGATTCTCACAATTATACACTCTATATTTCCGAGTTTTTGCGGCATTCAAACTTACCAATTTGAGTTTCAGTTTTAATCTTTTGCACATCATATTGATGTGATAAGTTTCGCTTTTTTTGATCAAAAATTGGTCGTTTATTGGGATTTGAATGGTACATTACATTAAGATTCTTTGATGACTTTTGCATCATGTGGTGGCCAAGCGTTGTTGTATTGAAAGATTAGTTGTATAAGATCATTCTGTGGCATGCATTCAAATTGGTAATAAGGGGTCATACGTCCATCGACCAGCAGTTTTATCAAAAATATTCTTCCGAAAATCTTCCAGAGAATGGCCAGCAGGCTAATTCGTTTGAAGCATTCATTATTCACCGGCCAAAAATGAAGTTCACTGAAAGCTGTTAGTTTCCCAATATCTGCAATCATTTGAAATCCAATTTTTAGTTATGGAATTTTCAAAAGAATACAATATATTTGACAAGAGCTTCAATCATTTCCGGTCGCAGTTCTAAACAATTGAGTATGATATATTTAAGTTTCGGCAACTTGGCAACATTTTTGTATTCAACACATATATCGTAAATATTTAATAGTAACATTTCAAGATTTTTACAATGATCTACCATTGCCTCAAATGTTTCGCTTGTAAAGTAGCATGTAGTATATCTTTTCAATTGTAATCTTTCTAAATTTTGCAGGTGCAGGCAATGAGTGATAAAATGTTCTAGTTTTATACAATGATCAATGTTGAGCTCAAGTGTCTTTAAATCATATAATGGTTGATATTTCGTCTTGATGAGTTATAATTTATATTTAGTTAGATTATATTATATATATATTTAACCAAATTTTTTTTGTGTGGGAAATCGTGCTACGGATCGATTGTATGGCAATTTCCATATGAGCAAACCATCTGTAGTGCCATGACCAGAACTGAATCCGAATTTATGGTCCGGGATGATGCCCCGGTAGACCATAATTCTACAATTCCTGGCGGCAACCAGTCTTTCCCATACTTTCGAGATTGAAGGCAAGAAACTGATCGGCCAGCTTGCCAGATTTAGGAGTCATGGTCACGATGGCAATTTCCACTGTGCAGGCAAGTGTTGCAACCTTACAATGGCAATGAAAATCAATGCTGGCTCTCTTTGGTAACGCCTTGATGGTGTTATTGCATATTTTGTGCTGACCTGGATCTTTGTTCTTTTTGAGGCATTGAATGGTTCTGTGAATGGGGAAATAGGCAGGTCTATTTGCAAAAGATTGCTCCAAGATTCATTACAGTATATGGAGATCTTGTCGGAATTTTCAATATTAAAAAATATAAGTTTAAGTTTATTTAATTTTATTATTTAGTTATTTTTAATTTTGTATGCATTTGTTTTTAATTTTTTTATATATTTTGTTATAACATTATTGTTAATTTTTAGTCAAGTTTATTTATATTTCTTTTTGTTTGTTTTCTTTTATTTATTCCAGTCTATTTGTTGTTGTTCTATGCATTTTATTCCATTGTTGATGAATGACGAATAAATTATACATAAATATTTTAATAATGGATTTTTCTATTTTGTTGTCGCTTTAAAATTTCAACGAAAAAACAAAAAAATAATTAAAATAAATAAAAAATAAAATATCATTTTGTATTTCGTTTAAAAAAAATTATGAAGCATATACAAATAAAAAATTACAACAGTAACACCAACACCAACACCAACAACAATAATAATAACACAAATAATTTAAATAACATCATCATCCCAGCAATAACAACATCAACAACTAATAAAAAATATAACTTCGAAGGAACAATCAGAGCAACAACAACATCAGCAACAGCATCAGCATTACCAACAACTTCAACCGGGACAACATCAAAGGGATCATTAGCAGAAGGTTCAACAGGAGCAACAACTAACAACAGCAGCAACAAGAAAATTGCAACAACAACAGCAACACCAAGTAAAAGTATCTCAAGCAAATCGTCTTCATCTTATAAAGGAAAACATTTAAATTTTAACGTTCAACGCCGCTTTCGTCGTAATAAAAATATTAATACTGTAACAACCAGTAATAATAACATTAGTAACAATAACAATAACAATTCTTATAAAACTAATAATAAGAATCTGAATAATCAGAAATACAAACAACAACAACAACAATTGATAAATAATAAACCAAAAAATAATAAATCACATAAAATATTAAAAATGGGCGGCGGCAAAGATATACGACGCGGCCTGGAGCCATTAGAATTCGATGAATGCATTGTCGATAGTCCAGAATTTCGTGATAATTTGAATCGTCATGAAAAAGAATTGGATCATACTAGTCATCAGATCAAGCGTATTATCAAAGAAGTTAAAGATCTAATGAGTGCTGCAAAAGGTAAGTCTGACATTCTATTGTATATTCTACATTTACCATATATAGATTACTAAAGCTACCATATTTCTTGCATCAACTTAAGGAAATAGTTATGTAAATCGATTTATTCTAAACATCACATCACTTCTAATAAATACTATATCTGACATGTACTATGTTATATCTTCTTAATATCTTAAAATAGAGAACCCATTTGAATGAAAAAGAATGGATTAGGAAGAAGATCTCTTCAGACCCTTTATCATGCATGGCTTGCACAAGATTCCACTGCCATTGCTGAGCTCCTTACAACGACAATGTGGTGGCAATCCAGCAAGAGGGAACGAAATATATTAAAAGATTTTGAAATTTTTGTATTTAAGGGTAATGGATACATACAGTAGCCCTTTATTGGTTCAAATACACTCTTCTGCTCTGCGTTAACTTAATTCCAAAGATTGACAATGATTTACAATTTGCAACAAGCAAATGGATTATAAAAACGCAAAACCACACGGGGGATTTTTTCACAACTAAATAGGGTTAATCTTTAGATCCAAACTGAATACCTTACAGTAACACACATGTCATAGTTGCATAAGTCTCAGGTATCATCACTAGATCATCTTGTTGATACCTATACATCGTAGGTTTTTGCTCTGTAAATTTACAAAACAGAACATGTGCTTGAAACATTGAATAACAGTAGATAAGATTATATACCATATTATATATTATGTACATATACATACATACATACATACATATGTATGTATGTATGAATTAAACTGATTGTCTCCTGACCTTGAGATCTGAAGATGGCTTATTTATATAACGCGAATGGCTTCATAAAGACCGATTGGGTCTACTCTTTGAAAACATTTATTATGTACGTATAAATGATGATTACTTTTAATCTTGGTCTCATGATATTATTTCAATTTAGAAGAATATTTGCCATATTTTTTAAATTAGAGTAAATTTGTTTCGTTGAGATTAGTCAATGTTTTCTTTAAAATCTTATTCTTTATTCCAAATTGGTAATAGATATGTTGGTGAACTTAATAAGCTAAAATATGAGTCTAAAAGATTTAAATGATTTCTGTAGTTGAAACTAGTCAAATACAGCCGAATCCCGATAATTCGAAATTGCAAGGGATCTGCATTTTTTACGAATTATTTGAGTAAATATTGGTCACTTTTACACATTTTATTTCGTAGAAGGTAAACCAGCTATCCTTAGTTCAAAAGTCAAAGGTTTGCAAATGAACCTTTGGACCCAATGACCCCAGATTCTCGCCCGGATTGAGGTCTCGGCATTGGGTCGATCATTACTTCAGATGAAATTGTGACTCTGACAGCTAACTCTGTCTTTTACAAGAATCATACTTTAGATCATTTGGCTGGATAATCTCTTCAAATTTTAAACTCGGATTGCGTACGCAAAGTATTATGAGAACCTATATTCTCTATATGGGAACAATTCTTTGCCAGATGAATTATCCACATTCACTTGTACAATATTTTAGAATCCACTGAACGTGGTTCTTTTACTTCCTCTAAACTGGCTAAACTGGAGCTCATATGATTGGAAACGTATCACTTGGTTTTGCGAATTAATATTTAACTGATTTAAAGCAAATAAAAACTTATATTTCTGGATATGAAAGGATCATATCCAGAAGATTCTCAAATTGGAAAACTTTCACAGCATATTGTGCTATTGTTCCGTTTTTTGAAACGATCAAACATTGTCTAAGCTATAAGATTAGAGGTTTTTCCATATCCGGATACTCAGATTCTTTATGAAGCTATAGTTTACAAAGAATTTCGCTTTGCATTATGAGTTAAAAGTAGTTTCAAAAATACATAAATTACGATTTATAAGAGGTTAAATATTCATTGCAATACAAATAAAAATACGAATTCAGAAGGGGACCAAATTGTATGACATTTTTACGAATTAACGGAGTTTTTTCAAGGGACCAGCAGTTTGTTATGAATTATTGAGGCTTTCGATTTATCGGGGTAATATGTAAATTTCAAATCATGGAATTAGTACACACAATAGTATGTATATCCTTAAAAGCAAGTAACTTTGTAAAAGAAATAAATTGGATAACTGAACTTAGTTCTGCTATGGTTAATAGCGATAGATAATATTGCCAATGTGTGTGACCTCAATTCTTAAAAGTGATAGATTTATCCTAGGCTTTGGATAATGCGTTTGCAAAACATAACAATAATTGAGTTGATTTTAGTTTATTATAATCTGTGTGTATCATTGTTACTGGAATTTTTATTTATCTATGTACTTGAATTAATATCCATTCTATCTTGTTTTATAGGATTGCAACAGGTTGCTACCACCAAATTCTTCAAGACAATACACTTGTTATTTATCTGCTGTATCTGTATCTACCTATGTATATATTGTGTTCATGTATCTTATTGTACTTGTTGCTATATACTTGTACGATTGTTTTGTTTTTATGTAACATACATTTTTTAATATACAGTTTTCAAAGAATTATAGATTTGTTATATACAAATGAATGAGTTGATCTGATCAGATCAGATCAGATCAGATGAGATCTGAATGGATTGGAACGTGTTTGTTGCATTGTATTGTGTTTTGTTTTATTTTTGTTGTTTTGTAATTTCGTGTTTAATTTGTTGCTAGATTTGTACTTAGTTTTGTTGTTGTTCACGACGTTGTGTTTGTTGTTCGAAAGCTAATTAGATTGATTTTTTTTTTCTGTATTTTGTATTGAACTGAGAATGTGCATTCGTCAAGGTCAACTAGAGTCTCCTAATAGGAAAACAAAAAGCGCAAAAAAAAAAAAAAAATTAAAAATAAATTAGCTTGAATGAAGTGAATGAGTGAGTGAGTGAGTGAGTAAGTGAGTGAGTGAGTGAGTGAGTGAGTGAGTGAGTGAGTGAGTAAGTGAGTAAGTGAGTAAGTGAGTTTGAATGAAGTCAATGGATAAATGTTGATGTTAAAAGGAAAAACAAAAACAAAATAGGCAACAGTAAAATGTAGATACAATTACAACAAATACGAGTGCAACACCAACAACAACAATAAGTTGAATTGCACCAGCAGATCAACAGCATCAAGAAGCAACATTATTAAGCAACAATTGTATCTTAACATCTAAGTAAAAAAGAAAGTTGATTATACAAAAGTTTTCAAATTTCTCATCACTCAATATATGCATGTACACATATATATACATATGTATATGTTACTTATATGCATGATGGCACCTCTAATGAAAAATCCATATGATTCTTAAAACAAAAAAAATACCAACAATCAATTTATACTTATTGCTATGATGCACATAATGGCTAAATAAAAGGTGCGCTACTCGAATCAGAACACAATCTTAACTTGAATTGAAATGAGAAGAAAATGCGATTCTTCACCTAAACTAGAGGTTTGTTGATTCAAAGTTTCGAGTCCTTGTTCTTGAGATTTGAATGTCCACTACCCCATAAGAAGCGCGGAAGCATATCCAGTGTCAATTTGATGAAAATTTTCAATTGAGAACAATCAATTCAATTAAATTAAATTGATTTTAAGCTTTAGCTCCCTTCGCTATAGCTTCCAAATAAGTTTATATGCTTTTTTTTATTGTCTAGAAATTTACATTTTATAAAGAAATAAATTGATTTTGTTGGAAATAATTTCATTTTGATTTTACAATGTTTGCATATTGCAAATGTCAAAGTAATATCTTTTTATGGGAAATGGAGTTTCCATTATATGTTATATACATACATACATGGATATGCTACTATCCAGACAATCTCAGTAAGATCATATCCTTGAAAATCAGGATATGATTTATAAATACATATGTAATTTGGTTGAAGATGAAATCAAATAAACAGGATAAAATTTGAAAATGAGACTAAACTTTTCCTTAGATCAGATTTAAATTTGACCAAAATAATTGTGTTGTATAACTGAGTATATGATTCATTATATGTAAATTAAAATTTAAGATGTTTACACATTTGATTGTTAACAATATAAAAAACTAGACACGAATTCGAAACTTGAATTGGAAGTTAATAGAGAGAGAGAGAGAGAGAGAGAGAGAGAGAGAAAAACTGTTTAAAGTGTACAAATTGGAAATAAATATACCCAGAGTCGGTGTAGTTGTAGTCGTCGCTAGCGGCGTCGACGTCGATATTTAATGTAATGATGGCGCTGGCATTGACGTCGACTTTATCATTGTTGACTTAGTTAGGCTATTAAAAGGTTTAATACTCTCCACAAATGCAGCATTATTTATACATAGGGAGCACTTACTTCTCTTTCTATATATTATGTATGGAGATATCCATATCCATTAATCTAAAGTGTTTACATTATTCACATTTCTTCAAAGATGATAATACTAGACTTTAAAACTGATATGAGCGCAACTTTGATGAGATTCTCAGAAATGTAAAGATCCTCACAATCACTATAATCTTTAGAAAACGAGCCTAACCCAATAATGTATTGGAAAACAACACTTAAATTTGACTAAATCTTAACCAAAACACGGCTTGATCAATTTTTTATTTATGAATGCAATCTAAAATATTCTCAAAGTAATACGGCTTGGATCAAAACTTAATTTAAAAATGTCTTAAACTGACAGGAGCTTGCGCTAGATGATGCGATAGATCAGTAAAGGCACTCAGAGAGCATGTTATGTGAGGTAACATTGTTTCTTTGAACAATGAGTCTTATTAACCAGTGGGTAATGTTTCTAAATTGGTCATATTGTGAATAGATTAGAGATGCTTCTATTATAATATAAAGTTTTCAATTCATGAAATTGTTGCAGACTAATGAATGCACACCATGGTATTTCAAAAATACATACAACCACACACAGAGATCTTCATGTTCCATAGATTTACAAGAAAATCTGCATCCCGTTTTGAAGCACACCCTAACGATCTCCCCACAGGCCTTCTAGTCACCTAACAGACGATTCAATAGGTGCTACCCCTGGATAAAGCTTTCAGGTTTCCTGAAGTATAGTTAATCTCCCACTATTCACTGCGAAGTTCTTTTGTTTTACTTGTTTTCATTTTCTTAAGGTTAGGACATGTTCTTAAAATATATTTTAAGATTTTATGTTTATCAATCATATGAAAATATACACCATTTACTACTACTACTTAAGGTGCAATTAAATCAATTAACAAATTGTCATGATTATGGGTCAAAGCTGATTGGCATAGTTTAAACGGTTGACAGGCAAGTGACTGGCAACGATTGAAATGGTTGACCAGAGTTACTAGCTATTTCGATTGACATGGTGAGAATGCAAGGTATTTTTGACTGTCATTGTGCTTCAATTGACAGATATGGCGTTCTCCAATCGATTGACAAGATGGTTTGAATGCATCATTATAAGCAACTTCAATTCTAATTTCTTCGAGTCATCAATACAATTCTTTGGTGAATGTATGTTTAATATTTAAAATTAATAAACCCACATTTAGATTTCTTGATCTGAACTAACCAGATCAATTTTCCCTAGAATGATATATATATATAATTACAAATGATATATAATCTTAATTCTATGGCGTACAAAAATAAAAATAATATATTATAATATGAAGCGAATCATTGTGAATCGATTTTGCGTTTTCATCGTCAGTTCAGTTTCAGAAACAGCTGTCTTTTGTTTTGGTTATACATTCGAATGGAGCGTTGCGCTAATCAGTATCAGAAATTTGCCAGCCCTGTTTCGATTCAATGCCGATTCCATTGTTGATTGTTGACCATAAGTCGATTAAAATTTTACAAAAAAAACTTGAAATTTTTCCTTGTGGTTGTTGTCTGATTCAATGAATCGATTCAAGTTCGGTGTAAATGGCCTATGAGTCTATCTCCTCTTTCTTTATAATATATGTACATATGACTATACTCATAAATGTATATTTGTCTTAATACGATATTCGAGTATCTAGTGTTGATTATAGCAACAAGTGTTTTTGTAAAAATATATCGCCATTCATTTTATTTATTTGTTTAATGAGACAGAAAGAAGTAAAGTTTAAATAAAGAAAGAGGTGTATAATATATATATAAATAAATGAAATAAATGAAACACAAAACCAATTGCATTCTCTCAAGAGCATTGGATCAATTGGCTGGCTGTTGGCATTGATTACATGAGGCGTCGCGTCATACGTTGTTTGTTTTTCATAAACATTTGTATTCTATTCTTATCTCAAATCCAATGAATGTTTTGCTTGCAATTGGATGAAAACAGATGAGTCTAATAATGATGATTCAATTTCTTTATATTTTAATAATATATTTATTCGTAGATATCTTTATATATATGTATAATTAATATACATACATATATAATTATATGTATATATTTATATATAAAGGTAAAATTGACAGTTAGTTGTCATAATTAAATATGTATGTTAAGTATATAAATGCATGTGTTATGTTTAGCGATGGCATATATGGGTTGATAATAGTAATAACTATATAAATAATAGAACAAGTCCCAAATCGACTGCAACGCTGTGTCAAAATGCCAGAGCAATCGGTAAAGTACTTTTCAAGTTCTGAGGTCATGACTATACGAACATTTAGAATTTTATTTATACATATTAGGCTTATGAGAAACAAAAAATGGTCATCGCTTTTAAAAATTCTACTACTACTTATGTTTTCTAAGTTTACCAAGATTAAAATTATTGTATAGTATAATAAGTAAGTATTTTCTGTCGTCTGAGAGGGATGAGCGCGGTTGAAACCCATTAATGTTATATTCCTTGTTAGGAAAAAAAATATGTAAGAAGTTAGTTCAGCATATAATGCCATCCACATCCAGCTGGAGGCAAAGTATATGGAACCTTAGAACATTATTATTTATAATCAATAGTAATATGAGATTTTGTTGTCATACAATTATCTTAAACTTGTGATATATTTGACAGAATCTTTCTTCGACTATTTTTCAGTTCTTTGAAGCATCTGATTACATTTCCAATTAGCCCCTCTTCTTTTTTCCTTTCTTTGATATGAAAGCTTTTGTTTTTAACTCTATGAATCAGTCAGGTCTTTTGGCGATTTGAACTCTATTAAACTCTATAGTACATAAATCTTATCTCTTCTCTTTCATTATTTCTGCTGTTTTTATTAACGAATCAACGTCTTCAGTTTCTTCAGCTTGGATTTAATTTGTATTTTTCTATTGCCTGTGATGGTTAAACATGACATAGACATAGACATAGACATAGTAGTAGACCCGAGGTGATAATGAAGATGACAAAAAGAAAAGACAAAATTGAAGGAGATTATAATATAGGTATGGTAGAGATGATGAAGTTGAAGTTGGGGTTAAAGACAAATTTAGCTTGATTCTTTTATTTTTGTGTGATTAGTAATATGATGTTCATCATATAAAAAGCTCTTTTGTTGTCAAATGAAGCTGAAAATGATGACAATGTCACCGAGTTTGATTTCAGAAAAAAGTTTTCTTTTCTTTCTCTGTGTGTCTTGTCTTTCATTTATCTCATTATCCTCTTAGCTAAGCTTTTTCTCTTTCATATTGCTTTTTGTTATTGTTGTTTATGTACGTCGTTGTTTGTCAGTTGTTGCTGTAGTTTTTATGGCTATTGGGTGAACATACTCCTCCTGTCTAGGTATCTGTCTGTCTGTCTGTCCAGTTTGTCAGTGTAGTGTCGTCTGTCTTTATGTCTGTCATCGGTGTCTTGTGTCTTCTGTTTGTTTACCTCTTCATTTGGCATTTGTCACTTTCACGTAAATTTTTTTTTTTTTTTGTTCATTTATATTTAGTATTCAACATCAGTTGTGTTGTAAAAGTCGTTTAAATGCATTTTTATGCTTTGTAACCATTTATGGTTAAAGACTGTACATACTAACATATGTATGTATGTATGTATGTATAAACAATATTTATTTTATATAGATAGAAACGATCACCTTGATAGACATAATCGATTTAGACATATCGTCGTCTATCAGTCTATCTGTCTGTTTGTGTCTCTTCGGGGCAATGAATGTAGTTTATTGAAAACACAAGGTTAAACCAATGTTTTTCAAATTAGGAAATCCTTTGTTCACCCAACATCCAAATATAAACAGCACCTTAGAGGTCCCAAATAGGGTTCAGTATGGTATAGGAAGGTAGACACGCTAAAAGACTAATTCGATTCTTTATTTCTGCACTCGGAATTAAATCACTTGAAAGAGTTGCAAGACGAAAATAATTGCCAAAGATTCAGGTCCAAATAGCATAAGCTCAGGCCCATATAATAGGCCTAGGCGCGTCCTCAATCAACCATTTAACGTTTAATTTCTTACTTATATAGGTTAGATTAGGATGTTAGAAAAGTACCCCCATTTGCCCATTGCCTTATCACTAGAAGTAGTGTGGGGTAGCTCTGTGTGGTATCACATTGCGGCTTTCTTATGCTTTCATCGGTGCTCCACCAAATTCAAAAAACCAGTATTTCCAGTATCATCTCTCAACTTAGAAAACAATTAAATGACTTAAATTTGTGTTCTTTGCCGTTTTTTTTTTTTTTTTATTATTGATTTCCTTGAAAATATTTGTTCTTTCGAAATCGAAAGCCCTAATGACTAAAGGTTGATTTCATTTTCAATTTGTTTTTATCTAAATTAGTTTCTGCGAAAATTCTTAACTTTATTAAAACTATTTTAGTATATAAAGTAATATAATCACCATTGTTTGCAAAACAAAACAAAAAAATTAATAGCTTAAAAGAGCATTTCTCTTGCTTTAACTTGTACCCAGAAAGTAAGTTTAAGTTTCATTTGTTTTATGATTATTTCATTAGGAATTTCAGTGTGGTGGGTTTTCAGAGAATTCCATGTAAGACTCTATTAATACCATATAATGTTCATTGTTGGTGTTGCGAGATAAGCAACTTAGAAATGAAAGGAACACATGATTACGAGTACATACTTATTGGGTATGTGCAAAAGTCAGGTTGTTTTTCTTTTTTCATTCAATTCAAAAATTATTTATTTGTACATTTCATATAGGTGTCGACATATCCGAATTGATGGATTGATTCTATGGCAGCAGCTCAAATTGAATGATACCTGTCCAATTCCAATTAATGGACACTTTCAATCACTTTCCTCTGATGAATATCGGTATTTGATGTGGTGAGAGATGGTTCATTTTTCTTGCTTCATCGCAAATATTGATGCGCTTAGTTGAATTTCAAATCACAGAGCTTGTTTACGTATCCTAGTTTTTATTTTAACCCTTTCAAAAATTTGTCATGCTGAATAACGACGGTTTTCATCAACCCATTTCATCTTTCCCATATACGTCTGAGACTTTTGCGTGGAGATTAGGTTGCCTTCTTCCCTTTTCGGAAATAAAAAAACAATTTTTGCTATCCATGGTTAATGAGCTGTCACTTCTACAAATTTTAACGAAATCAACTTCTATCGATAGTAGTTTAGACTTAAATGACACCTATATATTTGGCCACTATCACTCATTTAAAATTAAAACTAAAATCATCTATAGAAAAAGATCGAGATGACTTTTTCACACAACCAATATTAGTATGTGGTCGTATGAAAAGTTAGGAATTCCAAGATGATGGTAGTGTTTCGTATTAAAACTTTTTGCCTTTTTAAATAGGTTCTTAGATTCTGTACAATTACAGATTGTAGCAAAAAGTTAGATTGGTAATCCTTTACTGACCAAGTTAAGTTTTTCCGGAACATAGACCCCAAGGTATATTGAAAATAACAAGTTCGTCCAATGCACTGTCTCAAGAGACATAAAGTGTGGTATATAAGAAGGTATTAACTGCATTAAAAGGATCTTGAAATGATTTGAATTTGTTATAAGCTCAAAAAAATTAAAAACTAATGTCATCTGAAAGAAAATATGGGGCTGGAAACTGTTGAAACGAACCACGTATTATATAATTTTGTATTATATTATTTATTATTATGATGTATGATGTACTGGGATTTTCTTTGACAAATGTCTTAAGAATTTATACCATCTACATTTATAATCGGATATAGCAAAAGGAAGTTTCCTTGAACTCTCTTTAAGTTGGCTTTTCAACAAAATTTTTGATCTCAAAGTCTTTATCCTCATATATTCTTATCTAGCACATGTTAAAGGTATATTTAGTCTATTAAAAAACTAAAGATATAGTTTTTCTCAATGATTTTTTCTATTTTCTTTTTTTTCCTTTTCCTTTTCCTTTTCTGTTTTTTTTTTTTTTTTTTGTAAAGAAAACTTCAAATAGAATTGACTTTTTATTCTGTTATATTTTGCTTTGGCATTGGGCCAGAAAATCGTCTCAACACGCATGATTATTGAAGCACACACAGACCATATTAAGGCATGCGTTTCTAAATTTACAGACATTCTTAGATTGTGTTGAATTGATTGATATAGATGCAAACAAAATAAGAAGAAGAAGAAAAAAAAAACACATTTAAATTTTAGATGTTCTCATAAAAAAATTTCCAAATGGGATACACGAAGTTATTTTTTTTTTTTTTTTTTTTTTTTTTTTAGATAGATTGGTCAAGGTATATTTGTAGCATGGGGAAAAATACACAGGACAGGCTACTGCATCTTCGAATCCATGTTAGGAAAATGGGTTTATTCTTCATATACTTACTCATAATAATTCAAGTACATATACTATTTGCTTTGCAGGCATTCCATTTCATAATGATTAGTGTGGCTAGTGTATTGATTCTGTTAGATCACACTCCACAGATCAAAAATATTTTATATTCTATGTTCTTAAGAATCTTAAGATCATCTCTGAGTTAACTTCATGATCTGCACCATATTCTTTGCTATTAAGCTTCTCAGAATCATTAGTTATACCAAAAAATACGTACATATAACATCTATTGCTCTAGACTATAAAGATAAACCGAATCACTAATCAATTGCATGAAATATTTTCACTTGTTCTGTTGGAGTCTTAAGGATCTTCGAACTCTATCATTTCCTAAATTTCTTGGTCTAAATAGAATTTATATATATATATAAGTATATAGCAACCGTTAGATTACTATGTTTATTATACAATTCTCTAAACAATCTGGCATGGATTTTAGCATACTTAAAATATCGTTGATTTTGTTTTTGGTTCCTTAATTGACTTTAAAACTTTCTTTGAATATATTTTTTGAATTTGATGTTTCTTCTTGAAGTTTTTTTTTTTTTTTGTATATATATTTACTAAGCATATATTTTTTCTAATTTGTTAAACAAAACTTGTAGGAAATTAATGAAGCAAGAATTTTTTTTGTTAAACCGATTTTGGTTTTTTTGTGTTGCGAATTTGAAATTTGTTTAGAGAGATTCTTGTGTTTTTCGTTTTCTTTCTTCAATTTTATTTTATTTTGTTGTGTTGTATTTTTTTTTTTCCACGAATTTGGGTTTGTATGTTAGACAAGTCGAACAAGAGATCCAAAAACATTGCGCATATAACACAAAACTGAACGCTGTGTGAAGTTTCGTCGTTAATACTCGTAAGTATTTCTTTGAAAGAATGTTTAACCAAATATCATTACCGGGACGCGACAAAAATTAACTTGAATTGACTTGACGACTCTCCTTCGTTCTGTTCTGTTCTGTTCTGTTCTGTTCTTGTTCTGTGTATTGGTTTCAGTTGAGTTACCGATTTACCGTGGCTAATGGGTGTGGAATGTGTTTTTCATTTTGGGTTTCTAGTCATGCTAATGCTTTGATTAGATTGAGAAAATGTAAAACATAAAAATTTTGATAATGAATTGAAGAATCTGTATATTTGAGGAAAGAGAAGAGACACCTAAGACTTAGATTAGGAAGACCGTCCTCTGTCGGCCACTGGGCACCGGAATTATAAGCTACAAATGTATTAAAATATCGTTCTAAGAAGTTTAATTATTTGATAAATTTGTATAATATATTTTGGAAAATTTATTATGGCGATAATAAATACATAAGTATTTTTTTTTTTCATTAAATGTTTTCTATGCAGATTTTTATATACATATATATATAAGTATATATAAAATAAGAGTTCTTTTTTAAAAAATTCAAATTTCAAAAAAAGAAACATTAACATCCTTCCTTGCATTCAAGCGAAGCGAAGATTATATACAATACCTTTTACACAAATAATGATGTATAGAAATATTAGAAAGACTACTACTATTTACAAAATGCAAAATAAAATTAAAATTTATATATTAAATAGGGATAGGCTTATAATGGGACCTCATTATTTGGTTAGATCGTATAGATCGGTTCAATTTGTGACAATATTATGTTAAGATTGATATCATACATCAGTTTTCCAATACCAAAAACAGTACCATATTTCTTCAATAGTTTGATTGATTCGATTTAACTAATAAATTTTCTCATTTAAAACCTTATACGTATATAATTTCTTTTCTTAAAAACAATACAAGATATGCAAATTCCAAAGAAAACCCTATACATGACTACTTAGCTAACAGATGGGTCACGGGTACTATTCATGGTATCCATGAGCTGTAGCTTGTGTCAGTCCACAGTTTCGCGACTCAGGGTACCATAAATATAGTTATATTTTTATCACAGGGGACTTTATTGTTCCGATATATCCAATTTTTCATTAGAAACCTTACTTCACATAAGGTAGTTGATTATATATGATAGATTTATTGATCCATTATATGCTATGTTATTTTTCATATGAAGGCCAGACAAAAAGTTTATTGGTCCAAACTATCAAATTTTTCATTTTCAGATTAGTATGTAAAAAAGTTTTATTAGTCCGATTTATCCAATTATAATTAAAATTATTCATATTATGGTAAATTTTATGGAAATGTGAAATATTCTTGTAATTTGAGATATATTATGGAAACAATTTACACTTCCATAACATTTTGTTTGGTATATTTTTTTTTGCATCTCTCTAATGCGTTACAAACATTATAACAATGTGTGTTTACCTATACACAATACACTACCCTCATGTATGTCTAAAAGGCATAAAAACAAATCAATAGTGTATGAGATGATGATGATGATGATGATGCTGCTGCTGTTGCTGCTCATGGTGATTCATTCGTGTTTTAAAAGTAAAAAAAGATGCGTTGTTTCGATTTTCAATATATCTGTATGTATCTTCTTCCTTCGTTTTGAGATCGTTTTAAGTAAGATTTTTTGTTGTTGTTTGTTTATTTGTATTTGGTTTATAGCTTGAATTTCTTTATTTTCTTATTGTTGGTTTTAGCAAAGAAGATTGATCGATTTTGTTTTACTAACTTCTTTTTAAAAGAAGAAAGATAGAAAAGTAATGAATAGGCGGGAAGAGAAGAGACTATAAACAAATAAATCAACCGATGATGGTGATGATCGTAAGGAAAGCAAGCAAGTAGCCACTTTGTAATAGGCAAAATATAGTAGTATCAGATTGGGTAAATGCAATTGAATAATGAGTAAAGAAAAATTATTGGTAATTGTGGCTTGAATTGAATGTGTATTGAAAACTGCTGTGAAATTTTATCACATTCAATGAAAAACACTAAAAAACAGATGATGGTTTTTCTTTTATTTATCTACAGTGATATACTACAAAAAAATGAATAGAATAGATAAGGGAAAAGCAGAAGCTAGTCACGTCTATATTATAAGAATTTCAAGATTTTCTCTCCAGAAAAGTCTGTAATTTCTAATGATTCTAGCCGACAGAGTCTGCTCCAAATTAGATAATCACAGAGGCTTAGCAAATGCTTTGCTGTTATCTCTTCACATTTACCTTATTTGCTTATTGATCATTTACAGATTATGTATATATAACTTTGAAATTTTGTTGTTAAGAACCCAAAAACTATACGGATATCTGTCAGGGTTAGCCTCTATCTATGTCTTGAATTCTTTTGCGAGAGTTATGAGGCATGCAGATTTCATTTCTCTTAAATTTGATTTTAATTTTGTGGAACAGAAAGTTTTCGACACTGGCCTGGCTGCTTTTCTTTCTCAACGACAATTTTATCTGTGTCTCCTCCGAAACAACTTGTACATATGTTTAAGATTGCATAATTGTACTATCTCAATTCTAAATACAAGTGGAAAATTTAAAATAAATTTTATCAATACAATTGTTTTGTTGTCTTTGTCTGTCCATGGTTTTTTAATTGATATAAAATTAATCGTTTCTCATATTGCAAAGTAAATTATTATCAATTTTCGTTTCGTTTGTTTGTTGGTATTTTTTTTCCATATTGATTTTTCATATTAAATTGCGAATTGATACAAAGTAAACATTTCGACTAATAACATTTCTACTACAATCAATTTTGTTGTCTTTTTGTTGTTTGATTAGCTCTAATGTAAATAGATTATATTATATTATTGTCACTGTTAGTGTGATGTTCAAAATGAAACAAGAATACTTACTTACGTCAGTTCTACATACATCTATGTATGTACTTGCGAGTATAAAAAAAAAAAAAAAACAATAAAACAATTGTGTTTGGGAACAAATGAACACCTGCTAGTGAAGGGGTTTTGATGGGGGTTGGGGTAAATAAAAAACAAGTGAACTTAAAATAAAAGTAACAATATTTTAAAGTCGTCATCATTATGAATTATTGTAATTATTATTATTTTCAATTAAATAATTTGTTTTATTCAAATAAAAATTTTAAATTATAATTTGATCTTTGAAAATTTTCTTTGTTACAAGCATTAAACTCGATCGAACCATTTGAGACATACACATGTAACTTTCAGATGCAAATAAACAATATAAGACCATTTAAACTACATATATAGTGTGTCATATTTAGAATAGTCAAGTTTTATTTAAGGGTTAATTTCAATTTGAGTTATAAAATATTAAAGGAGATATCGATTGATGATACTACAAAAGAACTAAGACGTATGACTCAAATGCCTACAAGTAACAGCTGCTGTGTCTCATTTCATTCGTTTGCCACACTATCAATTTCTTATGTCGATAAAAAAGAAAATAAGTCATACATAAGTGATACGCATTTCAATAGAGCGCAACGATTTAAAATTGGAAAAACCTCTTCTGACTTACTTACTTATCTGACTTATTGAAAGAACATGTGTATGAGTATGAATATATCTGTATGTATTTATCAATGGTTGAGTGTAGAAATTTGAATGAGTGTGGATTTTACATATACTGCGTTTATAAGACAGCCGAAACGGTTTTCACTGAAACCAGCTTGACTCAGAACGCATGCATAAATTGTAATATAACATCTAGTATAAATTGGAATTAAGAAATGTTATCTAAGCCTAAAGTCCTTGATTTATTGATAGGTAATTAATTGGCCTGGTATATATGCGTTTTCAGGACATTCTCATTTATCTGACATCCATCTGTGGGTGTTTATGAATATCCAAATTGCTCATACCAAGCGAAGAGCACTCGCTGTGATGTGAAGTCTCAGACTGATGTCACAATATTGGAGTTGCTCACCCTTTTCCAAATTTGCATTGCATTGCATATTTCGGCTAAAGAAATGCCTTGCAAAGCCACTTTTTGCGTAGTGAAAAGTATTATATGTTTGTCATGCACAGAAGGTGACATGGTAGGCCCCATAAAGTATTTATATATTTGATCAGCGTGACGAGACGAGTTGATTTGACTGTCGTCTGTCTGTATGCATACAAACTAATCGCTCAGTTTTTGAGCTAGAGAATTGATTTTGCACGAAGCTTTCTTTTTACCGTACACAGCACATTGTTATAATCAGCCGAATCGGACCACTAGGATGGGTAACTCCCATACAAACCCCCTACTCTAAAATTCATGTTCTAATTAGAAAAACTTTTTGGTTCAAGATCGTAGGACTATTGGATCGCATAACTTCCATACAAAAAACGTTTTCTAGGGGGATGCGTGAAGAGTATTACATTTTCGGCATAGTCGAAGAAACACTTCTTTCTGGTTTATACTAATTTTAGATAGTGGTCCAAGAAGGCAGAATATTTTCCCTTTTTTTTTTTTTTTTTTTTTTTTTTTTCTCTTTCTTTTGAACTTTCCCCGCTTTCCTTTAATTGAATCCTTCCAGTGCCTTCGCCGCACTGACTTTACGACATCAACATTTCAATTCC
>JBANCV010000119.1:63391-81644 GCA_037040105.1 Amiota albilabris | reverse complement strand
GAATTGTGTTACCAGAGTCATAGATAAGGTATATGTAAGGAGGAAGTGTGTGTTTTTGTGTTTGTTTTGTATTGTACAAGAAAAAAAAAAAAAAAAAAAAAAAAATCTATCAACACATCAGTTTTGCTCCCCTTCATCCTTCCCCAGCACTGTGTCTGTCATAAAATCAATTAATTTTTACATTTCATTTCATTTAATTTCCTATACTTTCTTTGTGTCTTTCTCTCTCATTTCTTATTGGATCTTCTTTAAATATTATTTTTATATTCATATCTTCATCTAAATGTATGTATTTTAATCTCCTTTCTACAATAGATTCTGTATACATATGGTATACTATTGTAATTCGTACACTCATGGACAAAATGATAAGTACTTACTAAGTACTTAATGTCTTGCATCAGTTTAATGGCTTGACAATTAATACGTTAATTTGGAAATTATCTAAAGAAAATATAAAATTATTCAATGCTATACACTCACTTATTATTATGCCCATGCTTGTACTTACCTATGTATACATGAAGAATGATAGTATTGTACATATGTAGTATGTAAGTATAATGCAGATAGTAAGTATGCATTGTATTTTCTGAGTTCATATTACTCAGTTCTGTTGCTACAAGTAATAGTCTGTCGTTTATCGCTCTGTGACTTAAATTTAGTAGTTTTTGGCATACATATGTTATCTGTCAAATCGAATTGGTTGTTATGCAACTTGAAGTTTATGATTGACTTGATTTCATTTAATATTTAATTCACTTTTAATTCTTCTTTAATGCATGTATGTGTGTATGTACCGTATACATATTTTAAGTAGTATGAGTATGTGTGCTTATGTGATTTCCGAGGACATTTATACTTTTTGGGTTTCGAGGAATCCATGCATTCTCTCTCTCTATATATATATATATATATATCTTTTTCTCACTCATCTATTGTATTTTTGATTTATTGTAATATTTCTCTTTTTTTTTTTTTTTTTTTTTGTTTGTTGCTTTTGCAGTGTCGGGCCTCTTTCTTCATTTCCATGCTATATATGTACATATGTATGTATGTATGTATGTGACTATCCTTCTCATCATATAACCCACCCTAAGTCGTTGTCTCTGTCTATTTCATTTCACATTTTGCCATTGTGGGTTTGCCACACCCATTTCTTTGAATCTTTTCATTTTAATCGTCTTTGTCTTTGTCTTTTTCATCTAAATAGCATATTATGTATGCCTAAATTGTAAGTAGTAGTATATTGATAAAATCACAATGAGGGATCGGTTGATTTGTTGCATTTGTTTCGTATGTATGTGTATATGTACGATAATTCATTGTTGTTTTTATTATTGCAAATACAAACATTTTCTAACTAACATACTTATGTACTTAACAGACATACATCATTTGAAGAAATACAACACAGTAAAGTACAGAACATCATATATGTACTTGCATTGTATATATGTATGTATGTTTGTGTATTAATATTCTAATTACATAAAGTGAGTGTTGTGTGTTGTATAAGAGTAGTTAAGAGAGTTAAGTGTGCTACTGCATTTCTTGATATTGATGTTGTTGTTGGTATTGATGATGTTGTTGTTGTTGGTGTTGTTGATGCTGTTGTTGTTGTTGTTGTTGTTGTTGTTGCAGTTGCTGTTGCAGCAATTGTTGCTGATATAATGGGCACTATCAGTGTTTATACTCCGGGTAACAGCCATTCTCCATGATTTGTCCGGATTGACTGTTGTTGCTGCTGCTGGTATCGCCGGATTGCTGCTGGTGTTGCTGCTGCTGTTGCTGCTGCTGCTGCTGCTGCTGTTGATGCTGATGCAATTGGAGTTGATGAAGCTGTAATTGCTGTTGGCTTGTGTCTTGTTGCATAGGGATGCGGTTGCGCGTAGGTGGCTGAATAACACTTCCACTGCTTTCCGTCTCCGTTGAGGGTGGCGACGGGTAATAATCCCTCTGACTTACATTTATACCATTTGGTACGCCCCCCAAACCCATTATAGATGTGCTGTTGACTGCCTGTGCCGCTGTAGCCGCTGCCTGTGCCGCTGCAGAGGATTGATGATCGCCGTGGTGCTGGTGCGGATGCTGATGGTGGATAACGGTGCTCGTTGTAGCTCCCGACATTGGTCCGACGCCGCTGGATTGTTGGGAATCCGACATTGTGCCGGACTGCGGTTGCTCCAATACCACGACGGATACCACATCCTCACTCGCCCACCGGGCTAACTGTTGTTGAGCTTGAATAAAGTCATCACTAGAAAATAATAATCATAACAGGAACAACGATACACGGAATAACAAATCAAGTGGGGGACAACACAAACAAATCAAAATATACAATATAAATAAAATAAACAAAATTCAAGAAACGAAATGAATAGAACCGTAACAGAAACGAATGGAAATGTATGGAAATTATACATGTTTGACAATAAGAAAATTAATCGAAAGAGGAATGATCGAGAAACAAGTTGAGAAGATACAATAAAAAAATATGAGTAACAAAATCGATCGATAAACGTTACTTGATATGATGATGAAAGTTCGATAAATCCATAAAGAATAAACAAGATAAACAAAATTAAAAAAAAAAAAAAAAAAAAAAAAAAAAAAAACAAAACACAATATTGATAACCATAAGAATAAGTAATACAATAAATATAACGTAGAAAGGTTAAGCGGGTGAGTACACACATGCGAGTGAACATCGCATCGTCATCATTATCATCATCATCATCATCATCATCAACATCATCAATAATACGAGTATAATTGAACAATGACCCCAACTGACTGATCGATCGAACTGAGTCTTGCTAATGATGCGATAGATGCCACCGTTAGAGTGCAAAAGCTAACTAAACTGGAAATAAGGCGGGGTGGAGAGGAGAACTAAAAGCTCATTGAACACATTGAAGACAAAGCGGAAAGCAAAATTCAAAATAAAACGACAGCAATAATATGAAAAAAGAACGTAATATTTAGCAAAGATTGAGCAAGTGGCAAGCGGGCATAGGTGAGGCGGACGGGCAGTCGGTCGGTCCTTCATTTGGATAGGCCAACGCGATCGCCGATTGCTGATGCTGCTGCTGCCTGCTATTGTTGCTGTTTGAGATGTGATGCGCACTTACCTTTCGCTATCGGGTGTTTCCTGCGGATCGAGTTGTCGCGCATCGACCACGGATCGTGGATCATGATGATCAGCACTTTCATAAATGCCTTCGTCTGGGTCCTGGTGTAAGTGAGTGTGCGACGAATGGTGTGACGAGTGCGGACCATGAGCAGGATGACCGTGGGCATGGTGGTGCGCATGATGTCCGAATGTGTGCGGCGAATGCGATTGATGCGTGGTATGACGGCTTGCGGCCGTTGGCTGTCTGTAGCGACCGTAGGCGAAGCGCGACTCCTCGTCGGAGCGGGGCCGACAACGGCTGCTGTAAGACGGATGTATTGTTGCGGTTTTCTGTGATTGTGCTAACTGCTGATTCGAGCTGTTGTGAGTGGCAAGTAGCGAAGGAACGAACGAACGAACGAACGAACGAACGAGCGAGCAAACGAGCGAATAAAATAACGAGCAAATGGAAGCAATAGAGCAAATAGACAGCATTTAAGAAAAAGATACATTATTTATATAAATTAGTGACTTTGATTAATTGAATGATATAAGTATATAAAAGTATATTTTTAAATTGATTGTTTAGTCTTATGAAATACGAGTTTATTTTGGGTTTGGGTTTGGACCTAGGTACTCTTGATGGTTGGGATTTGTAACTGAGTTAACGAGAACTTAGAATGGAAGAAGACTCGTAAGTTCTAAGGATTTTCATTTGATTTTATTAACAGGAACTAAACTTTATATTTATGTATTCGATTTTATTTTATTTGATTTGATTTGATTTAATTAGATTTGATGATTTACATATGTAACCAACCTTTATCACACAAGATATTCCAGCCTGAAGCCTGCAAAAAACATTTAAAAATGACTTTTTGTAAGTTGAGAGAGTGAAGAGCGTTCAAAGTGTGTGTTTGAGAGAGAGAGAGAGAGAGAGAGAGAGAGAGAGAGAGAGAGAGAAAGTGAGAGAGAGAGAGAGAGAGAGAGAGATAGAGAGTAGCAGATGCTGCCGGTATGCACCGGTTATGCCAGTGGTGGACAACAGTAGTAAGTAATATTAACAATTATTATAACGATTAGTACTTTACGATTATCTAATCAGGTATATGACAAAAGCAGTAACTTCTTAACTAATTACTTGATTTTTAGATTAAATACTTCATTTTCATAAGTATTTATACAATGAAAATTCATTTAAATGTATGTATGTTAAGTAATTAGTGCTTAGTAAATAAATATGTATACGTACGAATGAACGAACGAACAATAGATACAAGATTTACATATATTAAGTAAAAATCTATTGTAGTATATTAAGTAGTTACGAGTAGCAAGTTGATTATACTTAAGTAGTATTATCTGGCGCAATTACATGTATACAAGAACGAACGAGCAAGCGAACGAACGAAATAACTTACTATTATATATAGTATACTCTCAGGCGGATTCGGTTACATTTTATAAATTGTATTGTATAATTTGGTCTTAGGATTACAAGTTTGTTAAATTACTCTATGTTTATGCCATACTAAATAAGTATAGAATTATAGACATTTGATACGAAGCATTTGGCTCTATATAACTGATATAAGGGGTGGGTTTTAGTTTTAAATATATGTTCAAGAAGCGATGGTCTCAGCCATTTTAGGTTTCTATTCTAAATTTGGTTTCAATACGAGTACAATAGAAAGACAATAGACACCTATAAAACCTAGAAAAACCCTGCTTAATGGAATCGGGCATAAGACATATATGTAAAATAAATAAGTATGAGTGTGTGGGTGTGTGTATGAGTGTTGTTTCGGGATGCATTTAGTATAGTATGTGAATAAATTATATGAATAAATTTATGTAGGTAGTAAGTACAATAAATAAAAAATAAATACACATTAAGGAAACGCTTTGCGTTGCACTAACCCTTGCGAGGACTCACTACAAGCGGCGGAACTATCTAATCTATAGTGTCGATCGGCCTCCGTCTCAGACATGCGTATATCCTCTGAGCCACTGGGACTCATATGACGTGACGAATGATGTTCTAACTGACGTATGAGGTCTTCAAGATTTCGTATACGTAGCGGTCCAGTCGATGGTGCATCGTCTTCATCCTGAGCGAGTTGCTGTTGCAATGCCAATTGCGGTTGATGCAATTGATGCTGCGATCGATGATGATGCAGCAAAGCACTACTATGACCCAATGCAGCAGCACTGCTACCCATGCCACCGGCTCCAATGCCCATACTACCACCAGCACCTCCAACACTACCAGCACCAGCATCAAGCAACATGGTATGCTGTATGCTGCTGCCAACTCCAATGCCGCTGTCACAGATATTTTCACGGGAACTTGACTTGGAGCCACTGGCGCGCTTGTATGGCTCTGTTGCATAGCTAAGTTGTGCTGTGGTGCAATCCTGTAGAGTCTTACGCAGCATCTCCTCGCTGAGACTACCGCTACCGACGGGTGTGTTACCAGTGCCAGTGCCACGATGTGAGGCCGCATTGCGCAATGCCTCCAATATATCCTCATGATATCCATTAAGGGATTTCAGTGTACGCTCGACTTCGGAGGCAGCAGCACCACCGCTTGTCGATGCCAATGTACCATCCTGTGTGGTGATCAGTTCTAGGTTGTCCGATTGACTGTCATCGCCCCATTTATCCTTTAGCTGTTCACCGTGCACAAGACCATAGCCGTGCTTCTTCAGGATGCCTTTTTCTATATAAGATTATATGATGGCGTAGCATGGGTGAGGAGCAGAGCGGTGCGATTTATTAAATCCCCGTTCCATTTGTTTGGTTTGTTTTGGTTTTGATTTTAGTTTTAGAAAATTTTTCGTTTATTTGGAGGAAAAATATATAGAAAAGAATATAGCGTGAGTCAAATGGAACGCTTAATTATCTTAATTATTTGTTAATTGTGCGTGCGTACGTGCGTGCGTGCGTGCGTGCTTACGTGCGATTTAATAAGATTTGAGTATCTTTTTGTTTTACTTAGATAAATTGATTGTTTGTCTGATTGATTGATATATTGACTGACTGACTGACTGACTGACTGATTGATTGATAAATTGAATGAGTTGAAATTTATTGTAAGTGGAGGGTACTGTGCTGTGCTATTTGGTGCAATATATTTATTAAATTATCAGCATAACTTGTTGACGTTCATTGCCTTCTTTTTATTTTGAGTATCTCATAAAGATGAACTCTGTTTTAAGATAATACATTCGAGCATATATTCTTCATCAAGGACATTTTCCTCAGATAGATAGATAGATTTGCTTATTTCAGTTCTTATCATTTGATTTTCGTAACGAAATTGAGCGTTTGAAGAAATAACTAAGAACTAATGTAAGTCGTACAAAAAGAAGAACTAACATTATCTAAAAGGATTTTTCATAAAAGTAGGAAAAACATTGCTTTGCTTACATCATGCAATAAAAAATCAATTTAAAATTTAAGTCAAGAACTTCAGCAATAGTATTCAGTATCAGTAACTTATCAGATACATGCACAGATTGAGACATGTATATAACAAACAAATCCACATTCATACAAAGTACTAGCAACATATTCCATTTGATACAAAGAACTGAGTTGGAAACGTTTGAAAGCTGAGAGTAAACTTCGGTTAGTTTTTATAAGTATTTCTCAAGCAGGATTCCCAATGATATTTCCATATTTGATGGATTATTAATAGTAGATTTTGAAATTTTGAACGCCATTAGAATAATAAAGAAATTTCAAAGTCAAGACAAGTTCCAGATAAAAAACCCTAAACTGCTTATCGTAAGTGTATTATGACAATGTATGAATGTTTTGGAAAATAATATTATAGATTCAGTTACTGATACTTAATACGAGGAAGCTGAAATTCATTGTAGGTATGTACTTCATAGATTTGATTTGATTTCATTTTATCTGTTCTAGGCTGGACTGGACGGGCTTGGTTAGGTCTGGTTGTGGCATAGCTTTATTCTATGATAATTCTTTGTTATTCTACAAAAATAAGTATTAAATACAATCTGATTTGAATACACACACAATTATCTATCATAGTTTATTTAGTAACAGCAAAGAAAACACAGTTAACGAACGAGTTACTATTAAAGCCATATAGGTATGTATGTTAGTATGTTTGTATGTTTGTATGTATCTGAGTATCTGTGTAACTGTGTAACTGTGTATTTGAATGAAATCGAGTATGTGTATTTATGCATTGTTCAATTGATAATTTTAAAACTAAATATCAATGAAAAGCACTAGTTTAGTTAAATCTATTCATATTCAATATTCATTTGAAATATTGCATTTTTATACTTTTGTTATACTTGAAAGGATGATTGATTTATTGAATGATTGATCAATTAGACTCAGCAGTGAGTTGCAATGAAATTCGATATGGTAAATGCAAGTACGATAAACAAACAAATATATTATGAATATATATATTGTGTGTGTGTGTGTGGGTGTGGGTGTGTGTCTATAATTGATTAAATTCACTACCAAGCAATATATTGATTCGATTGATTGATTGATTAATGAATTGTATTCAGTAAATGTTTAGCCAATAATTCATGAATCATGCTTTGAAGATCACCCTTTAGCATAGAGAATTCGTCCAAAACTAGTTTTGGTCTAGCCTCTTTGTCACTAGTTCTATTCTATCTATTTTGCATGTAAAAAACTGTTGAATTTAATATGGCCATATCATCGGGGGTCAATTGTCACCGTATAGCATTTCAATTCACTAGTGTTTCGCCAGTTATTGGGTGGTGCTGCCAACTCATATTATGTACATAAAGTTGGCAGCCCTCACTTTAACAAGATTTCGACACTCTATTATATCGAAAAATGTTAATGCCTCTGTTTACCAAGTGATTGGGAATCCACTAGTACAAAAGGGACTGGCGTATAACTTGCGAAACGTGGACAATTGCCACCAAGCATACTGCAGGGTATTATATCTTTCTATCTATGTATCAGTGGGAGTCTCTGACTCAATGTTTAGGTAGGGAGATGATTTATGAAATGATTTTATCAACCATCATCAATCATGCCTTATATTAAATGATAGGAATATCTCTGTTTAGCGAATTTCATCTTTACATAACTAGAGTTAAATCCATTTTCTAAATCCATGCCTATTGTCTCTTTATCTATACATTTCTTCTCCTCGATTATTGGAACAAACTACCTGCAATTTTGAAAATTAATACTTTATAAACTTGCTTTTGTTATTTAGGTTATTCAATCAAGTAAATCAATGCGTTAATAGATGATATTGTCAACTTTTGTTCACCAATATACTATTGATCTGTATATGTATATATGTAAGTGGGTCACAAGTATCGGAGATTCTTCATGACATTATCTAGTACCCTTTGTGAAATGCTCTTCAATGAAGTCTACCTACTTCGGGAATGAGTTACTATAATAACATGTAATATGTGTATAATTTCTTTGTATCCCTTGATGATGTAAGATTTCTGGGGGGTGGTTTTTTTTTGTGTTTTTTGAAAAGCAATGAACGTTAAGAAGCAGCGATTTTGATGTAAAAATTAATATTGATATTACTGTACGAGTATTATGATTTTAATTAGTAATGATTGAACTAACAAATTTAGTTCTGTTTTTTTTTTTCTTTTTTGGAAATATTAACCTGCGTGCGATTGCTCATCCTCACCGCCACTTGTATAGCGACGTCCATGTACGCTTTTGTCCCTGTGATAGAAAATAAACAAGAAAAAAAAAAACCAAAAAAATGTGATGACAGACAATTAGAAATCGGAAGAATTGATTAGTCAGTTATACAATAAACCATGTACTATATATAGTAGTAGTATGTATTATAGGACGAATTAATGTTTGCATATATGTTATATACCTGAAACCAGCTTGATTGGCATAGACCAGTTTACTGGAACCATCTAGTGAGACCTCTTCAACAGAATGATGATTTGGGGCTGTTGCTGCACCGCCATAACCCTTGGCAATAGGTTTCTTCGAATATGGAGGATCATACTTCAATGTTGTTGTTTTGCGTCTGTTGTTTGTTGATGTTGTTGTTGTTGTAGTTGTTGTTGTAGTTGTTGATAATGTTGATGTCGCCAAATCGAATCAAATTAAATTTGGATGTATATTCATATGCAGAGATCAGTCAATCAATCGATTGATTTGTTATGGATAGATCAGATCCGAACGATTAGTTTTACGTTGTTGCGTGATTGCGTGATTGCATTGCAGTTGTCCAACGGTTGTTTTCGTGTCGTTTGGTTTTAGGGTTGATTATGATTTTTGTATTTTATAGTATTTTTGTTTATTTTTTATATTTTTGGATTTTATTTATATTTTATTGGGTTTTCATAGAATTTGATGCATATATATTTTTTTTTTTTTTTTTTGGTTTGTTTAAGGTTATATTTATATATATATATGTATATATGGATGGATATATAAATATATATATATATATATATATATATATATATATATAGATACATGTATGTTTTTTATATAGATTTGGATTATGTTTTTTAGTTATCATATACATATATTTATAAACATGTATATACATATATATGTATATATATCGACATATATATATATATATACATATACATATATACATATATATACGATGAAGTATGGTTGTTTGGATATATATATATATATATATATACATATATATAATATTTATGGTAATATATAATATAAATCGATTTATTTTTATGTTGGGATTGATTTGGTTGGTTTGATTGATAGATTGATTGGTTGGTTGGTTGATTGATAGATTGATAGATTGATAGATTGATTGATTGATTGATTGTTTAATGTTAGACGATGTTGATTTTGATTTTGAATTTGTTGTTTGTCGATTGAATTGATTTTTGATTTGATTTGATTTGATTTGATTTGATTTTGGTTGGTTTTTGGGAAACGAAAATTTAGTATGAAAAATTTTCAATTAATAAAAAATTTCTTAAGTTTATACAAATTTGATAATTTTTGTTTGTTATTTTTGTTGTGTGTATGCATATATATATGTATGTGTGTGTGTGTGTATGTGTGTGTGTGTGTGTGTGTGTGTGTGTATAGATAGAAATCATAAAAAACAATTTGTTTCTTTGTTTTGGTAAAAATTTTGTGTGTGTTGAGTTTTACACGAAAATTTACTTGATTATTAAATAGTCAAAATATTAATAGTAAATAGCAGAAAAAATATCATAGAAATAGAATAGAATAGAATAGAAAAAGAGGTGCGTTTTGATTGAATTTTTTTTAATACAAACCAAAGAGAAAATAACAATGAAAAGAAAAAAAAAGAAAAAATAAAGCAAAAAAATTAATAAATAGATAAAAGTATGAATAATTTAATTTAATTTCATATAAAATGTTTTATTGTTTATTTTCTCTCTTTTTGTTTGTTTTTGTTTTTAAGAAAATTTACAACGTTTAAAATTTTTAGCAAAACATTAAATAATTAAATAAATTTTCTCAAGCATAATCATTTTATTCAATTTTATACACATAAAAACAGAAAAATAAGTATAAAGAAATGTAACAGAAAATAATATGATATTAATAACATATACATATGTAATTTGAGATAATCAAACAAACACGACTTTTGTACAAGACATTTACAAGAAGAAAGTACACAAAGTACAATAAGTAGAAGAAAAATAATAAGTAAAAGTATTTAGAAAGTATGTAGAAGAAAAAAAAAATCATATAAAATAATTTTGTAAATTGTAAATAAGTTCATATGAAGCTCAAATGAAAGTCATATGAATGCAAAAATGCATTTTATTTAATTTTAATTTGAGGAGTTTTTGAATATACGAGTATTTTATGTATATACAAGATTTTCATCAGTTCATAAGCAACAGTTCCCCAAAGGAATAGGAAACTCATGCAAACTCAATTGTCTTTGTGAATGCCTATGCGACTCCCAAGCATTAATAGATTGTGCAGGCTAATGGATGAACCGAAGAATATTGGGCGTAAAACTCAGAAGTTAGATGTTAAAGTCACCATTTCAGTTGAAGGAGTGGGTGGCCTAAGGCCCTGACCTAAATACGTGCGAAAACTGGACCCATTGAAAAAGTAAAGACTTTCAAAATTCAATAGAGCAGCCAGTACGTCAGATTTATTTTGAGATAGAGTGCAGCATAAATGGAATAATATTTTCAGAATCCATATTCACATAGATTAGGTTAGGTTGGACAAGTCGATCGCCACAAAAAAGAAATTTATCCAGTAGTATTAGCAGGTAGCATTAGCATTAGTCTAATTAACGACAAGAAATACCTTGTTGGTCTCAGAAGTCTCGCAAAGAGTGGAGTCAATCACTAAAGAATCGATGACTAAAGCCAGGTACCTTAGTGGTAATTATATTAAATTGTCCAAATTATAAAAGAAAATTGGCACTCCTGTCACTTCTGTCATCATCTGGATCATATTTTTGTTACAGTGTAGGAGATCGGAGGTCTGTTTCAATTAGAAGCAAGCCAGCCTGGTGTTTTCTTCCAGGCCTGAAAGGATGTTTTATAGAGGTCTGTACTGATGTAAAACACAAGGGATTTTGGACCGAAAAAAAAAAAAATTAGTACATGTGCCAACGGAAACCTATTACTAAGCCCTCACTGTCCGTCCGTATGTCTGTCTCATGGCTGTATCTCATGGAACGTAATAGGTAAACAGTTAATATTTGTACAGACTGTGTATTTCTATTGCCGCTATAAGATAAAAAAATTAAAATAATACAAAGCTAAAAACTAAACGTTCTATCTATACATGAAATGTTTTTTATATTTCTTATTATTCGTTAAAGTTACTTTGTGAATCTTTTACTTATGAATTAATTGTTTTTATAATTTTCTATTCAGCCGTTTGACTTCTACTCATTTCTATTCCGTACTGTACATATATATTTTGTTTCTAGTACAGATATGAAAAACTAGTTTAATGCCCTCGAGTTCTTACTCTGTGGTTTGGATAACTACATACATTCACATGTAAATGTATTCCGTCTGTTCAGCACATTCTACTCTTTTATTTTGAATGCATTCATAATTCCAGAGACTTACCAAATGGATAATAATTTCTTTATAATACTATAGAGTCATTCAGACTACTCTGAATCGTATATACTTAGTAATAACCACTTCCAAATAAATAGCTAGCCCTACTCATGCCTAATCATCCTACTCAACCCCACATATCAGATATGCACTACAGGTATTTGTAGCAAGTAACATAGTTGAGATCTCTTAGCCTGGTTAATCTATAAAATAAGACTAGATTCCATTCATATATAAAGTTAATGATATTCTTTTAGGGGAATCATCTAAGTTTTCAGGTATTTGACCGAGTCAATAAATAAGTGGTTCAAGCTAAAGCTAGCAAATTTAAAGTATAACTAGTTTTGAGGTGAATAAAAATTTTAAATAAATATGGCTGCATTTATGAACGTTCACCAAAGAAAACAATATCCCATCCAGCAGACTTACACTGGCATAAAAAAGAAAGTGTTTAATGGGTATCGCAAAATTTGTTGGAGGAAAGCCATGAAGAACAAAGGAGCAAAAAAAAAAAAAAAAAATTCCAAGAAATGTTTCTGCATTTTCTAAGTGTTCACGTATTCCAAATAAAACAGTGCAAATGGTTTTAAAGAAGGTGTTCAATAAAACGCATTATTACATTTAATTTTCGAATAAAAGTGACCAAATTAACTCTGATAAAAAAAATAGTTTACGAATCTTAGATGAAGAGACCATTTGTTGCATACAGAATTTTTCATAAAAATAACCATTTAATTTCGTATTTTATATCATTATATATTTATTTCAATGAAGAATGTGACTCGGATATTTCAGATGCGGACATTAACTGCAATTCAGAAAATAGGCGAATCGAGGGATTCTGATGCAAAAAGAGAACCAGACGTGCCTGCAGCTAGCTTGGTTGTTACGAAAAACAAAATGGTATGGAGTGCCACTTCACTACCTCAACCAATTGGAATTACGGCTGAGAATAATACAATATCTTAACACAAGCGGGACCAACTGAACTTGCAGTATTCAGATGCAGTAGCATGATATCAGCCTCTTTGTTGTTTTTTCCGAAAGTATTACTAAGTAGTATGGCATAGTTCAATTTGTTAACAAATGGCTGAAAACAAATTGCGAGCATGATGGTTGCTTTAGTTCTTCCAATGTTTTACAATTGCCACGAAAATATGACCAGTGATGAGCACCATGCCATCAAAACCCCCAAAATATGGTTTCAAGTTTTCATTAGCCGTGGACTTAAAGTCAGGAAGATTTAACAATTCCTTGGAAAAGCTAGTAATGCAAGGTCTGAAAAGAATCAGGGAGAAATCATTGTATTGGACTTAACTTGACTTGGCTTGAAATGACAAAACATATTGTAACAAGCGACAATTTCTTTTCGACTTTTAACTTGGTGAAAAAATTACTTTTTATTACAAAGGTATCCTAACTATTTTGTTGTTCGTTGTTGCTTTGTCCCTCTTATGAGGCATTGATACCGTAAGCTTCTATACCATAAAAAGCAAAACAAATCGATGTCCAATTGCATTTGCAAATGTTTACATATATTAGAGTATACATAGAATACATAAGAGTATATCTGCATTGAATTTGTAAATACTTTCTTCTGAAATCAATGCTTCATGGGCACCAAAAGTTCTTAATCGCAAGATGGCAGCGTTATTGCGGCAACTAGCAATTTCTCTAGCTGATTCGTATAATATGATGAAAGGGACTAGATCAGCTCAATAACAGTTTTCAGGATGGTCACTGACTGAGATAAGATAATCATTCTCAGCTTCAGTGGCCTAATTCAGTATTGTTAATTCTAATTGAACGGGTAGAATGTGTGGGATTTGTTGTGGCTGCAAGTCCAAGTCTGATTTCAATTGTGATATTTGCTACAATTTTATTTGCAAAAGTAATCCAAATAAATATATTGTACAGAATGTTATGAGAACCAGAAAGAAGGGTATCTTCGTCTATGCCGGAGCTGTAATACTCTTCACGTAGCCACTAGGATAAGTTTTTTGCATGGGAGCTACACGATCCAGCAATCCTAGGATCTTGAATGATTGATGAATATGGATCAGGAACATATTGTGGAAAAAAACTTTTTTTATAAGAAGATAATTTTGAGCTGGTGGTTTGTATGGTAGGTACCCCTCCTAAAGGTCCGATTCGGCTGATTCCGACAAATGTGCTGCGCATGGTAAAAGGAAAACTGCATGTGGGTTCGGAGGATATATGGAATATACATACACACTTGGGCTGTAACGGAGGTCATTTTAGCGGAGGCGAAAATGGAAGTGAAAGTCCTGGGCTTGACCTCCGCCGAAGCTTATGTTAACGGAAGCGGATGTGAGTTTATAAAGAAAAAATATCAGTTTTGAACTATTATTGAAGAAAAAATTTACCTATTGGTAATCAAAATTAATGAGAGGCAAATTGTCAATGTCACCTTCTAAGATATTTCTCAAGGATTCATAAATGAGCCGCTTCTGTCATAGACCCTCTACATATTATGTAATATGTAATTCGAAACAAGCAAATACGGAGCTCAAAGAAAAAAGAAAAAAATATATTTTTTAGTTTTCATCGAGTCTTCGTCGAGCACACGGAGCTCTTGGCAAAAACAAAATATATTCTTTAGTCTTTATCGAGATTACATAGACTATCTCCTGGAGACTGTCTCCAGTAATTCATAACGAGCACACAAAGAGCTTCAGGAAAAAGACAGAAATTTTGAAAATTCCCTTTTCGAAATTGTAATAAAACGTAAAACAGGACAATGAGTTTTGAAGAAAAAAGTGCTCCCCGGAAGGCACATAAATGGCGAATAATTTGGTATGTTATGGTGGCACTGGTCACTACCCTTCTGATTTTCACCGTCGTGCTGAAAACCTATCATGATCCTTTGGAGAATTGGGATAGATTTTCGCATAGTAAATAAAAGTAAAGTAATAGAACTCAATTCGCTTTGGCAAGGAATCTAGATTTACGACTTATGCCATTTTAAAATTATTATAATCTCTATAGAGGCGGAGGCGGAGTTGATGGATGAACGAATCTGTTATTACACTTGTGAAACGATTTTGTTATAGTTATACACAGATTGTCTTTTTTTTTTTTTTGCATAGTAAGGACTTCTTTGAAAATGTTATTCAGAAAATTCTTATCTTCACATACATTTGTATGTTTTTTTTATTGCAGATATATTTTTCATCGCTGTTCTCGCACATAGACATCATGTGTTCAAACGGTTGAATCATCAGCATCATCATCGAAGAAGGAATTTTGTTTTTGTTAGTTGAACCAAAAAACAATTGTGTTGATATATATTTTTTGTAAAACTTCACGAAATTAGTATTGTTGTTATTTTTTTGTAAATTTTAATTTTAATTATAGAGCCGGGAGTTATTTTGGTTGCCAAATCATGTGGGTTTCTTAATAAATCATCCCAATGTTAGATAGTTATTTATTCAATGAATGTGAGATTAGTTTAAGTTGTAGTCCATATAAGCCTGAGGCTCTTAGCGATGGAAAGGTTATAACAAAACGGAGAATAAAAACGAAACGATGGTTTAAGAGTTTGGAAAAGCAACAAATTTTAGCCCTATTGATTGAATTGAATGCTTTCTTAACGGAAAGCATTATGCTACTCGTAACTATCAGAGATGAGGAGGACTTTCCCTAATGCAGGAAATAAATAAATACAGTAAAAGTATATTAATGTTACAGTAACAGAACATTAGTTGATACTTAGATCTGTTAGGACAAGAATTGTCAAAATAACATTAAGTTAGCAAATAAGCTTATTCATGTTCAGTACTAACAAAAGGATTTAGTATGAAACTAGGTGCCCGATACGCGTTGCTATGCCTTTGCACAATAATCCAGAAAAAAGGGTAACTTTGATAATGCCCAAGATGTAACACTATTCACGCATCCCATAGAAAACATTTTATTGTATGAGTGAAAGAAAACACAAAACATATTTTTCTAATAAAAACATGAATTTAAGTAGAGGGTTTGTACGGGTGGTCCGATTCGGCTGATTCCAACAAATGTACTGTGTATGGTGAATAGAAGGACTCGTACAAAATTCAAAATTCTCTCTAGTTCAAAAACTGAGGGACTAGTTTAGATACTTACAGACAGACGGACAACTCGCCTCGTCGAGCTGACCAAGAATATATATATGTTATAGCGTGGTCTTCGATATCTCCTTCTGTGCATTACAAACATCATGAGAAACTTTTAATACTATTCACTATGTGAAGAGCATAAATATGCATATTTTTAAACAGTGGTAACTCTCAAACAATTTCTTTCACTACGATCTAGCAAAGATTTATTCAAACTTTTTGTAGAAATGATAGTCCTTAGTACTAGTATATGATGTAAACTACATTATTATTCACTCGGCCCATTGAATTGCAGTCAAAATGTTCAAAATATTTCAATACTTATATGTAAGTATGAGTTATTAAAAAATTCTTCATAGAATAGAAAATTTGTTTGTTTGATTTCCAACATTGCGAATCCATTGTTAGGATATAGTATTTCTGCCATCAAATTTTGGTATTGTTAATGAAAACACAAGGACCTCACTTGGAACTCGGAGACCAAATATTTTAGTACAATAAAAAAACCATTTAATTTTGCAATTGAAAAAAAAAAAAAAAAAAAATTCAAAAATGCATTTTTACAAAATGAAACTGATTTTAAACAAAAAAAAAAAAAATATATAACGAAAAATTTAAATCGAAACATTAATAGAAATACATTTTTCCATATACAATAAATATAAAAATTCTTTTTGTTTTAGAATTGGATTAATGAAAAGCATTTTTTACAACACGACAAAACATCAATAATATTGTAATAGTATAAAAAATATTGAAGAAAAATATTGTAAATATTTGTTTTTTAATTTTTTTTTTTTTTTTTCGTTTGGATGCAAAAGAGCAACAGGAAACGCCTTTAAATTTTGATTGTTGTTTTGATTTATATTCAGTTTTTTTTTTTTAATAATTTTTTGAGGTTTTTCCATTTTTGCCATTTTCCATTTATTGTATAAATATGTATTTAGGAAAAAATGGTTACCAGAAAGGCATTGAGAATTATTGAGTATTTTTTTTTTTAGTATTCTTCTTGGGTATTTGGTATGGTAAGTATTGTTATTGTCAATAGAGAAGTGTATATAGATCGAGTTCAATAATAGGAAATCAATATTTCTTGGAGTAATAGTATTTATGGTATGTTTATGTTTGTGTTTGTGTGTGTGTGTGTGTGTGTGTGCGAAAGTGGAAAGTGTAGAAAGTACAAAGCGGCTTATGTTTACCACAATCATTGTTTGCATTGCTGAGATTTGTGATTTTTTTTTTTTGTCCTGTATCCTATATCCTTGTTTGTTCTTGCATGAGACTAAAACTTCATGTTAACAAACAGCATTCATATGGATGTTGAATGTTGTATGCAACTTCAGGTTATGTACATACAGCCATACAAATGTATAAGTTGCTGAGTGTGTGTATGTTTATGTGTGTTTCTATTTGTGTGTGTGTGTGTGTGTGTGTGTGTGTGTGTGTGTGAATGTTAATACGATAAATACACAAATAAAAATTCAAAACAATAAATTGATTTGAATATTTTAAGTGTGCATTGATTGTAATGCGTTAGTTTTCGAAATGAAATGCATTTGATTCAATTCAATTCAATTCGATTTCGATTCAATAGATTCGATTTTCTATATATATATATACACACATGTATATATATGTATGCATATACGATAAGATATATATAAGATTTCTTGTTGGGGCTCTGCAGAAAGCACCACCATTGCGCAAACAGACTGGTTCAACTAGTTGATTATCAAGCACAAAAAATAATTCTAATTGTAACTTGACATTGTTCTTCAGTTTTAATTTGTTTTTGTTTTTTTTTTTTTTTTTTTTTGGGGGGGGGGGGTTTCCTAAGGACAAAGTTTAAGGTTAGGGATTACACCCACCACAAAAGGGGGTGGAATGAATCCTTTTCATTTTCTCCCAGTCACTCTTCTTTTGGAGAA
>JBANCV010000119.1:0-58113 GCA_037040105.1 Amiota albilabris | reverse complement strand
AAATATGGGTCAGAAACTTATACTATCGAAATGTTAGTTTGTTTACATGAAAAAGGCAAAAGGTTTTCTAACAGGAATATGAATTTGAATTTAGAATTTATATGGGAGATATGTGATCCAGTAACCCTAGGATCTTGAAATTTACATGGTTGATAAATATGGGTCAGAAACTTATACTATCGAAATGTTAGTTTGTTTACATGAAAAAGGCAAAAGGTTTTCTAACAGGAACATGAATTTGAATTTGGATTTGTATGGGAGATATGTAATCCAGTAACTCTAGGATCTTGAAATTTACATGATTGATGAACATAAGTGAGACACAAGAACAAAAAAGTTTTTCTAATAAGAACGTGAATTTGAATTTGGATATGTATGCGAGGTAGATTATTCGGCTGATTCCGATGTGCAGCATCCAGCGAATACTTTGCATACATACAGACGGATAGATGGATATACGTAGATAAATCTACTAGTTTAGTTGAGCTGATCAAGAATATATGTTTATCACTTTATGGGGTCTCCGGTTTCTCCTTCTGTGTATTAAAAACTGTATGACAAACTTGTAATACTATTCACTGCTTCAAAAGTATTGAGACCAAGAACTTCGTAGACTTTATTTGCTATTAACATTCGAGTGAGTATCAAGAAACTCATTACTACTATGATATTCAGTGAGTAGAATATTTTTTTATATTCAAAATTTCGGATTTTTTTTTTTTTTTTTTTTTTTTTTTTTGAATTTTGAAATCTTTTGGAAAAGCGGAAGCATTTCTTTTCTACTATGTAAACTCACATCACTCACTCATATCACATTCTGGTAAATTTGAAATTAGTTTAGTTTTTAGTTAATAATGAAGTATGAAATGTTGCATGAGTTCAACAGAAATAACAAAAAAGATAGAAAAACTCATATGAATGAAAGAAAATATTGTAAAAATGATAATAAAAATAAAATAAAAAGACAAAAGAAATAAAAAATATTGCATTTTTTGTTGAGGTTTTTTCGGGTATTTTTTTTTTTTTTTGTTTTTTTGGTATTTTTGGTATGTACACTTAATTAATAATACACAAATATATTATTAAGTTGCATAAAGATACAGACAACACTCACACACAGATACATCGATTAATATTTGCCAATACTAATAAAACATCAAGATTAATATTTATTTGGTAGTACGAATAAAGTAATAAATACATGAGGCTGCTGAAAAAACAAGAAACTGCAACGCCAATGGCAACGAAATTGGCAATATACCTATGTACATCTGCGAAATCATCAATGGAAGAGCACTCAAATTTATATAAGAGTATTTACAGGATATGCGATATACTTGCGTATAACAATTGTAGTTAATATTATTGTTGAATACTCGTAGTTTTGTCTGCACTTGATTGCCTTATAAAGTGAGTGTATGAGTATGAGTGGTTAGAAAATAAAATTACGAATTACATTTCTCCAACACGATGGAAGTTCAATGATGGGATTTTTGACTGATTCAAAACTTCTCTTCTTGTTCCATATATGTACATACATACATGACTAAAAGGATAAATGATACTCGTATGTGCGTGGAAATTTATTCAGAAAGAGGACGAGAGTTAGTGGATTTTAAATAACATTTCTCCTTCAATTTGCTATTCATTGCAATGAATTAATCATAAAATTGGGTGAATATTGAAATAGAAGAAAGTCAAAAGTGAAACATTACTCTCTGGAATAGAATGTAGGTAAACCTTTAGATGGAACGGCATTCACTCTATTCATGGATATACATAGCTTTCTCACTGTTAGGAGCGAGATATATTTCCACCTATTGCGCTAAACAGGCATTGTTTATATGATGATGCAACCATACGAGTATGTATGTTATCACTGTCACAATAACTGTCACTACCGAGTCAAACGTCCGAATCAAATCAAAGAATGTACTACATTTATTAAACGTAAATTTCACTTATTCTTTATAAACCTGGATATTCTTCATATCTTGAATTTCCAAAACAGAAAAAGAGTGAAAACAATTTGGGCCGACAACCAAAGAAGTGCTTGGAATTTAAATCGGTAGTACATTTGGGCACGAAGTCTGATCAGAGGCTGTTTTTGGTCAGGAGTCCACGGAAATTGTTCTGTCCTGTCTATAGAAGATGTCCACATTATGGGAGTATTGTAGTAATTATTGGTTATCAACAAGATACGAGTAGGTTAACACTTGGCATGTAGTTGCCAGATAAGTTAAGGGTCTGGGTAGTACTCAACTCCTCACCCAGGAGTAAGTCATATGACGAAAATAATTTTGGTATTTACGGATGTATGTACATATGTACTTATATCCAAGCAGTCATTGATTGATGTCACAAATGAAATCGACTTCATTGTCTTGTTATTGCTAGTTTCAAAATTTGAATAATTGACAATGCTGGATTACATTCCTGCTCTCTATTTACATATGTATCAATTTGTTGCAGTTTCTTTTAGTAGCCCTGTGTAAATGAAAAAAAAAAAAAAAATAACAATATTGTAATTTAAAAAAAAATTAAATGGATTTCTGTAATTATAATTTATGCATGGAAAAAAAAAAAAACAAACACAATGTGATGAAGAATTACGATAAGTAAAATATAAAATATACATACAGATTAGAGAGAGATAGATAGAGAGAGAGAGAGAGAGAGAGAGAGAGAGAGATAGACAGATAGATAGATAGATAGAGAGATATATATATAAAGATAATAAACCAGTTAATCAACTAATCGACCGACTAAGCGAGTGACCGAATGATTGATTAACTGTCGGACTGACTGTCTGACCAGAACAGATCAGATCAGATCAGATCAGATCAGATCCGATCAGAACAGAACAGAATATCCCAGAATAGAATACAAGACTTATAATATTTATATGAAGGACACACATACAGAGTTACAATTATACAGAAAAAAAAAAAAAAAAAAAAAAATTAGTAGAAAACTTGAAAGCGTTTCAATTTTATACATAAATAACATATAAATATATGTTGGATACATAAATATAGATACAGATACAGATACATACATACAGATATACAGATATACATTCAAGCACACTTAATAATTAGATACACAATAAACTTTATGTTTTTCTTTTTTGTTTTTTTTTTTTTTTGTTGTCTTATTCCATTTTGTTATTAGATTAAAATATGAGTATTAATAGATTTTTGTTTTTGTTTATGGTTTTGGTTTTTATTATCATATTTTTGAAGGACAGAAAACCAAGCAAAGTATCTTCTTTTTTTTTGTTTTTGTTCTATCATATATAAATTGTGATTGTGACATCATTTTTTGAGTGTACAAATTTTGTATATATTGTAAAAACTAAAAGATTTATTTTTAAATTCAAATTTAAATTGAAATTGAAACAAAAAAAAAAAAAAAATATAATTGATAAAAAGAAATAATTTAAGTGATATAGAGAAAACTCAATATCACGCACCAATGGATATTTAGGGAAAATGAAGATTTGAATTTCATCATTTCAAAATAAGAAAATATTGTTATGTTCACAATTTCACAATTAGAAACACCAAAAAAAAAAAAACAAAAAAGAAAAAAACAAAAAAAAAAAGAAAAAGGAAAAGAACAAACATAAAAACAAAGAAAAATGTAATGTTAAATCAGAGTAAAACAGAAGAATCATCAAATATTTCCATTCAATTTGGGTTTTTATTAAATCTTTGATACAATTTCGTATGTGCAAACAGTTCGGATGACAGTCAAAGCCATTGGTTTTGATGCAGGGCACTTGACAATTTGCAGATAACCAATGAAACTCATAATTCTACATAGAGTTTAGATTAGATTTTTTTTTTTTTTTTTTTTTTTTTTGCTTTGTGTGGACTTTTGGACTGGATTCGATTCAATTCAATTTGATGCAATTCGATGTGATGCAATTCGATGTGATTCAATTCAATTGAATTGTTAACAAACATTTGTTGATTCTTTGTTTTTGTGGTTGTTTTTGTTTTGGAATGGTCTTTTGATTTCGGGTAGTGGATAAAATATTGAAGTTAAACAAAAAATTCAATTGTTTGATCAATAGGATTGATTGATTTTGGAAGGTACTAAATTTATGCTTGATTTGACATTTAATTAAAATTGTTGTGAATTGGTTTTTTGTTTTTTGTTTTTTTTTTTTTTTTTTTGGTTTTTTGATTTTTGAGACTTGCTTGGTACTCTACCTGTAACAAACGGCCAGTGTTGCAAAACTAATGAAGACACATTTGACGATAACGGTTAAAATGATGACCATGGTTAATGTGCTGATCCTATTTTGGTCAGAGGTGCCTGTAATAATTTTGTTTTTGGTATCGTATTAGCAATTTTACTAATTTTTTATATCATTGATTGATTGTTTGATTGATTGTTGCTGATTCCAGTCATCATACAAAATATATACATATACATGTACATATGCATATGCATATGTATGTATATGTATATTGTAAAGATAAGTACATACATACTTAGAGTCACTATTTTATATTTTTCCACACTATACGTAAAATTAAATCCAATTATCATTTATTGAATGAATGAATTAATAAATGAATGAATGAATGAATGTATGAATGAATGATTGATTGATAGAATTTTATTCATCCGTATCCATTAACTTATTCTATTATAATTGTTTAATGTAGTAAATATTAATTTATAGCAAATGAATTATGAATATGTGAATTAAAAGTTTATTTGATTATGAAAATTAATGGAAATTACGATTGTTAATTGATTTTGGAAAATCGGAAAAAATTTCTTATTGCATATTCATAACATAAATGGAAATACTTATTAATGAAAAATAGTATAGTACTAAATTACTTAATTCTGTCATTATTTCCTTAGGAAATCGATAACAAGTTAAAGTAGGTGGTTTTGTCATTTGTTATTATCGATATTGATATCGATATCGATATTGTAATCGAGCTAATTGTCAATGTGAAATTGTTTTTAGTGTGTGTCATTATTTGTTGGTTTCGTTTGTTTGGTTATTTGATTGTTTGATTGTCATTATGATGATTACCATTGTCAAATTTAAGAATATTACTTTCTATTAATTATTATGTATAATAAAGGCTAAAGTTTAAAGAAAATAATTATTCTATATAGAAAATTAAATTAATAGAAAATGCAACATTTTATAACACTGGATCAACACTGATCAACTGCAGGCAACTTGAAATCATTACAACGGGTATCTATTGATGCTGCTACATCATTTTCATCATGTTTCCATTGGATCTCTGGCTGGTCTTCATCGTCATCATCATCATCATCATCATTTTCATCTCCATCTTCATCTTCATCTTCATCTTCTATTAATAATGTAATTAAAATTTGTTTCTTTTTTTTTGCTGGTATTTCCAATAAATTCTGTATAATTATTTTTTTTTTTTTTTAAGTTTATGCATCTTCCTGATGATTGCTGTTACTGTTACTGTTGCTATTCTGATGTTTGCTGCTCATGTTGAAGAAGTTGTTCATGACGATGATAATAATCTTACCATATGGCGTCTCTTTTTTCTCCATTTTGATTGTATTCTCTGGTGTGGGAAGTGCTTCCGTTGGCAGTGGTGTAGTCAATAGGACGACAGTGCTGCAGTCAGGGCCACCCCAGCCCATGTCGCAAAAACATCGATTTGTATTCGTACAGACCTGAAATGAAAATGAAAGACGCAACCATCGGGAGCATAGGATCATATGGATAAGGATTGTTGGTTTCCAGTTAACGAAAATTAAATTTATTGATTTATTTTTCAATTCAACCAGTTTCCATAATACAAAAAAATCAAAAAAAAAAAAAAAAAAGCAAAAAAATAAAGAAAAAAAAAAGAAAAAGAAAAACGAGAGCGTGTGAGAGAAGGTGAAGGATGGAAATATATTATAGATTATTGGATACATACGCCGCGTTCTGAGCATTCCTGTCCCTGTTTATTTGTTGGGCATTTGGTCTGATCGATATGCGGAAATAGACTGACGCAGGTCTGATTTAGACAAATCAGATTGTCGCCACATGGTGTGCCATCCTTGACAAGGCCATGTTCATGAAATTCTTGGCCAGAGGTTCGACAAAAAGTACAGACATTCAACGACCGAATGACCCTTTTTTCAAGCGCATTTAATAATCGGTTCTCACATAATATATGTATGTATATTCATTAATTACTTACTTGCATTCAAACTCATTACCCTTGATAGAGATAATGGTACGTGAATAAAGCTGATCGATGCCTTCACTGACTGGTTGACGTTCGCCTTCCTTGCATTGCAGTGTGCCACATTGAACATTCCTGCCATGATCAAATATATGAATGAATTGTCAGTGCCATAGTATCAGTGCTACTTACTCTGGTTCACATTTAATATAGTGATCATTGCCATCGCGTCCGCAGTGCCCGTTTATAGAACCCTTTGAATTGAATTGCTCATAACATTGGCGGTCTGCAGCGGAGCCACCATATCCCCAAATGGACTCGCACTGCAGATTCAATGTTGGACAATCACCTTGAAAGCAATAACCTGAAGCAAAACACAACACAAACACAAACACAATCAATGAATTAATCAAATTCCAAAGTGTGTCCAATGGAATTCGTTTACCTGAAATGCCCAATTTATTAGTGCCACATGGTGAGCCATTCTTCTTATAAACATCGGACGGACACTGGCCACTCTCACCGTCACAGTATTCAGGCAAATCGCATTCATTATGTGAATCGCGACAAATGAAATCCTTAGGTCGCAGCTTTGATATGCAAAATGAATTATGTCATTAGAAAAAAGGGCAAGGGCAAAGGAGTACTGGGATACTTACACGACATTGATCGCAGCAGGCGCCGCTTGCACATTGTGCCTCCGATTTAAGTTTACATGTGATGCCATCACAGCAGGGATCTAGAGCACATTCCTCGAAGGTTCCACAATCGCATTCCTCATCCTCTTCGACAATTTTGTTGCCACAATTACGACGCATTTCAATCTACCGTAAACAGTTTAATTAAATTCAATGCAATGAGTTTGATTTGTCTGAAAATTTGGAATTGAATTACTCACCTCGTTTGGCTTGTTAAGCAAACATAGACCATGGCCTGTGCGTAACGCATCAATGTAATCTTTTTTGCTGCACTCAGAGAATTTATATGGCTGGACATTCTCTTGACCAACAATTGATTGAGCCATAATGCAACCATGCCAATCACGGCAAAAACATTCCTCACCTAATTGACAACCAGAATCAGAATTAAAAGTTGTTCATGGTTTGATAAAAGTGTTTTCTAAGTTGACTTACGTCCATCATCATGACCCATGCCAATGTTATGTCCAATCATGTGCGCCATGGTACCGGCCAGCAGATGAGGCTCATAAACATTTACATCGACACTGATGCCAACGGCGCGTGGCGTACAAACAGTTTCCGGCACTGCCATTCCCGCTTCGCCTCCGGCAAAATTTTCACCACTACATATAAGAATCGGAGTAATAAGAATAAAGGAAAAAAAGTATTAAGATAGGTGATAATGTCATCTGACATCAGACTTACGATAGCAATTGTGTTGTGTCGCGTTCAATTTGAAAAAGATTTCGAGATGTATAATCATTAAAGCTTGATATCGCCTTACTAATATCCTTGCTGCCATCAATGACCGCTTGATTCTTGCCCCAAGTCTCAATATAAACGACCGAGACACGTGTATTCAATGTACGAAAATACTATGGAAAGCAAACGCAAAAGAGAATCATATAATAATGGTTGTGTTCATTTTTTATCATCATCACCCATCACCCATCACATCACCATCTCAATTGTCATCACTTACCAGATCCGCAATATTGGCAACCTGTATGGCATCATGAATGACCTCAGCCCTTGTACTGCCATTGCGCTTCTCGAACATGGCCTTGTCGACAATAATTGCTGTCTCAATGTATTTGGTCGCTTCGCGTACATCACGTTTATAGCGTCCGGCGCCATTTGGATGCACTTCATCGACTTCGACAACACCGGCGGATATATGCTTTGTGCGACGCAAACGCCACGAATCCAAATTACCAGCATTGGCGCATCCTTTATTCGCTTTAGTGCGTGCCTCAAAAATTACATGAGGATGTTTCTATTGAAAATGGAATGGAAAATATAATATAAAAACATCAAACATTTTATTCATGCCAATCATTCCTCCTCAACATATTCATATATCAATACAATGCAATAAATACATAGACAGAAATTCTGTTGAAATACGAAACTATTGGTAATTAGGAAAATGAAAATTTCAAATATTTTCTGTTGAAAGAATAATAAACAATAAAACATGAGTTTGTATTGTAAGTTGCTCAATTGAATGATAAAACATCATTATAATAGGCTTTCGGCTTTCTATTTGAAGAGATTGATTACTTTTGTGTGATATGCTGTGAATGGGTTGTTTGAAAAGTCTATTTCCAGAGAGAGAAAGTGTGGCATCATTTAATTCCCAGCTCATTTAGTTCATAGAAAATTGGCAGCCTCACCTTCTTTTAATTGCGATTGATTACCTGCCCTTGCTTGCCGTACACGTTCTTCATCCTATGCCTATTCCTATGTCTATAAAGCTTCAACAACAAAATGCGCGCAAACATTTTATATTCCAACAAATACGTTTCATTTACATTGAATCGTATGAATTGTAGAACAGCATCAATTACTCAAAACTTAAGAGCGAATTTATTTTGGCTTTCACCTGAGGGAAACATATACATACATTTGTACATCGAATCTAAACATATACCATATAAACATACATACATACATACAAACAATGAAAATCTGTACTCATGACTAATTAACTCAAAATTTGATTGAAGCTTTCAGTACAAGATATTTACTGTTGTTATTACAATGAAACAATTTGAAAGAGCTCAATTTATAAACCATCACATCACCATCAAATGCGCTTCAGTATAAACAAAGAATGAGAATGCTACTTATGTTAAAAGTGTTTCAAGCGGATAAACTTGCTTAACAAATAACGTATCTCGAATGTTTCGTAATAATCAACTACATAGTTCTATTGTTTATTTTAAGGCACGTAAAATGAAATCAAAACAATCCACATTAATTGGACATTGAACATTATTTCAAGTGTGCAATTATGCATTGCTTATAATGCTAATTACAATACAATAATTTCCAGTTCAATCCTATTCAATATCAAAAATTGGGCAAATAGATGGTTTATAGATGGTAAGCGTGTTGCCTGGTGCCTCCTACTCATTAAATATTATAGTACATAACTATCTCGATTACATAATTTATCAGAAATTTAAATTGGCCCAAAATTTTTGTTGTTTCACATGCTACATACATATTTTTGGTTTTCGTTTCGTTTCGTTTGGTTTGGTTATTTTAATTATTTCATAATAACAAAACACGCAAAACAAATAATAATTTTGAATTGGAAATGAGAAATGAAGTGATAATAATTAGGATAGATAGCAATAGTGTAAAGTGATGGAGAGGAGAAAAGGAGAAGATATGTAAAAGTATGGTGAATTTTTAAAGCTTATTACTCACGCTTCGATTCGATTTAATTTGATTTGCTTTATAATTTTCTCGTTTCATATAACAAAAATTTTTTTTGCAATTTTTGGCCAATTAGAAATTTTTAATTGGTGCCCAATTTATTTGTTTCTATTTATCTCTTAGTACCTCATTTCCGATTGTTCAGGTTTTCATTCTCATTCTCATTCGCATTCTCATTGTTTTTGTTGTTTTCATCATTTCATTTCATTAATTTTTTAAAATTTTATTTCAACATCATCATCATCATCATCATCATTATCATTGTCGACACCATTTTATGATGGTTGTTAGTTCTTCGAAATGAAAGTGAGTCTCAGATTCACATTCAAATTGTTTTTATTTTGTATTGTATATTTTCATTATTTTCAATTTTACCTTGTTTTAACAGCTTTTTCGTTGCTTCGTTCGTTGTTGTTGTTGTTGTTGTTGTTGTTGTTATTATTAATATTGTTAATTTTCATTTTCATTTTCGTTTTCATTTTATTCATTCAGTTGCTAAATAAACATCTATATATAACTATAACAACAACAAGTACAAGAACAAGAACAAGAACATGGCAGCCGTAATATAAAACTTCGACGATCCCAACTATAGACGTCATCTTCTATACATCCATACATCCATACATCCATACTTTCACACTTATACAAAACACCAGACTTAGCATCCTTCGCCCACTCTGAGTGTGGCAGCAATGAAATCCAATTCAAACCAATTGAGTTTATTTCGAAAACCCAATCAGACAGTCAAGTAAGCAGCCAAGTAAGCGAGCAATCATCTAACCAAGGTTAGAACAATATATAAAAGATATATAGTTACAACAAAAAGAGAGAGAGAGAGAGAGGGAGAGAGAGGAATAGAGAGAGAGTGAGAGGGACAGAGACAGAGACAGAGAGCAAGACAAAGTAAATGGGTAGATGAAGTGCTTATAGAAAGGTGTTGGATTTGGTTTTTGTATTGCCTTGTCTTTAGGTCTGAGTTTAGGTTGTGATGCTGGACAACGATGGAAAGGAAATCTGATATTTTTGCACTTTACAAATAACGACATCAACATCATCAACATCACCATCACTATCATCATCATCAATATCATCATCATCACAATGAACATCGTTATGACATACTAAAAACAATGTAATCAAATGCCATTGTTATTATTGGTAATGTATGTATGTATGTATGTAAGAGTATTGACTCTATATATCCATCCACCCATTCATTCATCCACTTTCTTCTTTTCATCTTCCATATGCTATATAGATTGATTGGGTTGGGTTGGATTGGGTTGGATTGGGTTGGGTTGGGTTGGATTGGGTTGGTTTCGGATCTGATCAGATCGGATTGGTTTGTTTCGGTGTGGTTTGGTTCATCCAATACAATATTGAGTTGCCCTTGTTCGATGATGATGATGATGTTGATGTTGATGATGATGATTTGGCAATTGGGCGGAAATTGCTAGTAAAGAAAAATTAATAAAAATGCTAAAGCTACAATAATAACAAAAGAAATGAACAGAAAAGAAAAGAAAAGTAAATGAAAATGAAAATGCCAAATAAAATATAGAAATGAAACAAAACAAAACAAAACAACAAACAAGTTCGTCCATGCAGATAAGGAGGTTTTGTAAAGAAAACAACAACATCAGCAACAATGTGCGAAAGTAGACGATTGGAAGAATGGTTAGAAAGAAAGAAAGTCTAAAAGAAAGGAATGAACAAAGCATAAAAACACGATTTAACAAAAAGCTAAAGCATTTTCTTAACTGAAATTTTGTAATATTAAGAATTTGTCTTCGATGTCTTTGAAATCCTTTTTGACAGTAAAATTTCCTTATGTTACAACTATCAAATTTTTCGGTTGCATTTCCGCATTTTTCTTTCGACAGATTTTGGATCGGCTATTACTTCCAAAGATATTGAATTTCGATTTGTCAGTGAAGAAAACCTTCGACGAGAAATCCATTCCCTTATCAATATGCTCCCGAGCAAACTCAAGGGGAAGATGGCGTTTTTTTTTTTTTCTGATTTCAGCGGTTTTTTACGGGGTGTCTTGCTGAAAAGTTCGTTTATTTTCAGAGCTCTTTTGACGGTTCTTGGATCCACATTGTTTCCGGATATATTAGCGCTGCGATTGGCCAATTTCGGAGCACTAACTTTTGGTTTTCGGTCAACTTCTCTCAAAATGGAACTAACTTTCCTCCTAGATAACTTCTTTGGGCGGCCTGATCGCGGTTTACTTTCCTATGAATTGGTCTCTTTATTGTTTTTTAATAATCGTCTGCACTGTTGCCCAACATATATTTACAATTTTTGCGATATAACCATATGAATTATTTTCTTTCCATTGTTTAACAATTAATTCTCTTATGTCAGAAGATGTTTCTTTACTTGATCCCATTTAATCATTTACCCAACAGGATATAACACAAACTAAAATCTCAAATTTCATAGCTGCTATGATAAGCCAACGAATAAAATATGGAATAACGGGACTTTACAGTAATCTTTTCAGCGTTTGCCTTGTCTTCTAAAATCATATGTATGCTGTATGTAGACTTTTGTCCAATTGCCAATTAAGCCAATTTTACAGGAAAATGTTTTCTACATTTTTTTTTTATTCTTTTGTAGAATTTCTATGAAACTGTAAATGTAGTTTACAAGTTAAAGATTAAATTTTAAGTTAATTTTTTGGTATATTTAATTTATTTATTCAGTTACCCTTTGACCGATGATTAGAAGAACTTCAAGTTGGTCTGGATAGGCGTAAGTGATGCAGGACTTTATTGTTGATGATAGATGGTGACATCTCAGGAGAGAGGATGTTGTAAAGTTTATTACAATTGAAACTTAAAAAGTTAGTTGCGCACCTACCTATAGCAAGAGGTAGAAAATTTCAAGTGGTACACAGAATTTAAGTTGGTTCAAAATGCCCGTAATAAGTTTATGAAGAAAGCTAGGGATACTTGCCGATTTCGTACTGAATGGAGTTTGATAACAAGAAGCCAACTTGAGTACGATGGCAAACGTAAACTGGGGTTCAAATTTAAGCCGCGAAATGCAAAAAGAAAGAATTTATGTATCCATTCATGAATTACAACTTTAGTTGCAAAGTGAATGATTTGGTGCTCATATGTATTACGTTCCATTTCGTTGTCAGTGTCACTTTACCGTACAAGTGTCATTATTGCAAACCTAAAACTTAATATAAACCATAAAGAAGGGTATATTCGACTATGCCGAAGATGTAATACTCTTCACACGATCCAGTAATCCAAGGATCTTGAAATTTACACAGTTGATGAATATGGGTTAGAAACATATTGTGTCCAAATTTCAAGATAATAGCATAACAAACAAAAAAGGTATTTCTAAAGAGAACATAAATATTAGTACAGGGTTTGTATGGGGGTTTCCCTCCCAGTGGTTCTATTTGGCACTTTCTGACAAATGATTTGTAAGGGGTAAAAAGAAACCTATGTACAAAATTTCAGCTTTCTAGCTCAAAAACGGAGGGACTAGTTCGCTTACAGACGGACAGATGGACAAACGGACATGGCTAAATCAACTCGTCTCATCGAGCTGATCACAAATATATATATACTATATTTGGTCTGCGATGTCTCCTTCTGTGTGTTAAAAACTTCATGACAAACTTGTAATACTATTCACTCACCGTGGTGATTAATGCTATAAATGTCTTTGACTAGCTGATGAGTTAATGGCTTTTTAATAAATTTACATCAAAAATTCAAGTTCGAAAAAAATGTCGCTTATGTTCTTTTCGCGGTTAGGGCTCGATATAATATAGTAGTTGAGATAAAAATCGGATAAGCTTAAACTATTCTTAAGTATTTGCATATGTAAGCATCGCCAATTTTGTAAATTTTGTAATATATCGAAAAATTTCAGAAAAATTCCACTTCTATTGTACCAAATTTAGATGTAGAATATATAAATTTGTGAGATATATTTTGCCTTGGTTGAATACTACATAAATCGACTGAGTGATAATAAGGTTGTTCTAGATTGTGGCACATTTTACTGTATTGTTGTTTACGATTTCCATATGTTTAGCATCATTTTTTTTAATTATTTCGAGTGCAAGAAAAACAATCTTCGAACTATACACTTTTGATGATACAAAAACCTTTCTTGCCAAATAAAAAATACTTTACATGCATTATGATCTCGGTAAGAATGCTGCATTTATTAAAGTCTTTATATTGACGAAAGTATATCATCATATTCAACAACTTTTACACACCTCACAACATAATTTTAGATTATCAATGCTAACAATCAGCGGGACAAGAAACTCCTCCATTGAGTCTTTAACGAAGACCCTTTTGAATGGAAAACACCCTCTTGGACATTGTAGTTGTATTTACTATGTATGTATCGATATAAATATACATAAAATACGCTGCTCGTTCAAAGTGGTTGCAACTGTAACTATAAAACATGGGCTTCAAATTGCACAATCGCTTGGGAGCCTACAATCAGCGAATGCGAGGCGTTAATCTTTTCAATAATGCAATCAATAATTACAGTATCCAAGTGCTCAGCATAAAGTGGTCTTGGTCACTAGCCACTTACCCATGCTTTTGATGCTTGTTAATACCCAGTGCGCAAAATCTTCGTAACCGTTATCGTAAACAAGAGTTTTGCTAGACTTTTGCGAACAATACTATCGCGACCGGATCCGAAAACGATAGAAAATCATTCAAATGTTACTCAGTTCTTGTCTGGAAAGTGTCGTTTACGACACTCGTAAAAGATATTAGTAGCGAACGTTTTGCGAGACTTCTTATGAGCCTTTCGTGATATTATTTGTCGTTTCTCTATTTCTTAATTGACATTTTTATGCTTGCAAAATTATCGTTTGCATTGAGCAAATGTTCAAGCAACGCTCGTGTTCTTGACTCGTAAAATGCTCGTTTCAAACCAGTTTGCGATTGTTTAGGCGAACGTTCACTCCACCTTTGCTGCTTGGCAATTGGTAATGGTGAACTTTTAGAAGATGCATTGCATAATCAGGAAGTATTCAAATCTAATGTCTCAATTCAGTTTACATAATTTTTGAATTGATAGTTTGATAAGATGTTATAGTGCCAGAAAATCACAAATACCAGATAATCAAACTCCACCAACACAAAGGCTGAAATGCTTAGTACTGATTTAATTAATATTCGATACCAAAATAAAAAAAAGGGATGCCAATAGAACCCAAATACTAAGCTTCTGCTGTCCATCCGTCCGCTCGTCTGTCTGGCTGTCAATGGGCTTAATTTTATGAACCGTAATATGTAGACGGTTGGATGCTGGATACACTGAGTGTGTATTTCTATTACCGCTAGAACAACAAATAATAATAAAAATAAAATAAAGTAATAAAATACTGGAAACATTGTGATACCCAAATAAGTATGCAATACTTTATTATGTTGCAACCATTCAAATCTCTTCATGGCATCACTTGAAGCAACTGTGTGTGACTTCATCACCTATTCCATATAGAAAAGGGGTAAGATAACATGTGGTCATAGGCAACTACATCTATACTTATGATAATAAGTAGTAGTCAAGTATTATTATGAACTAAAATTTCCGTCTTATACATACATATAAATATATTTTTCATTATTATTCTAGTGTGAATTGTACTCACCGATAAATCACCACCATAGAATGGATGTATGACAAACGTTTCATTGCCAATGTGTATGACGCCACTGACACCGTTACATGTATGAAATGCAGCACTGGCACCCGGATAATCTTTGACAGTGCCATGATAGTAACAGTGTTCGATATCCTGTAACAAATCAATAGTGTATAGAATGTATAATATATTGTAGTTTAATTATAGATTAAAAAGGGAATTGAAAAAATGCAAAAACATTTTACTAAGTTAGTACATAACCTAACGTTTATTTTTGCATTTTACATTGGTATTTCCTTTATAATTTGTTTTCTGAAAGCAATAAGAAATTTTTGAAACAAGAACAGCAACAATAAAAACTTGTAATCTTTTCGTGGTGATTGGAATAACCCAATAGCTTTGTCATCTTCTTCAAGTTCTTTTTGGAAGAATGCTGTATACTGTCCAAGTATTATCAACAAGGACAATAATTTCCAATTTAAATAACAATTAATTAAGTATTGTATGTAATATTCGTAAGAGACTTATTCCATTCGAGATTCCATTCCATATAAAACTTAACTTTCATTTCATTCCCTACAATTCTTAAATCAAAGTCAACATTGAGATTTGAGACAATTTTTAATTTTGATTTGCGGTTTAGTATGCATTTTTTCTTAATTCATTCAATTTAATTCAAGAGCATTTACTATACTTCAAGTAAAGAAAGTCATCCATCTTTTTTATTATCTCATCACCATGGCCATGGCCATCGCCATCGCCATCGCCATCACAATCGCCATAGCCATCATTATGTTCATCATTTTGAAAGTGAGTGAGTGAATGAATTTTGTAAGTAATTTCTTGTTGTTGATGGTTTTGTAATGAAATATTTTGCAAATTTAATTTAATTTTCTTTATTTAATTGCTGTCGCTTTGATTTCGCTTAGATGCACGCGACAAGCTTTAATACTTTTACCATACATTTTGTTCGTTTCTTATTCATTCAACATTTCCTGTTACTTTGTTGTTGTTACTTACTTTTCTTCGCCATTCATTCTTTTCTGTTTTATTCATTTCAATTTGATTTAATTCAATGACGCTTGGAAATTGACACAAAGAAAGAACACGAGCGAACGAGCCAACAAAGAACAGTGTGAAAGTAAAGCAATGGAACCCCATCGAATATAAAACATAAAACATAATATAAAAATATAGAATGAGTTACTGAATAAGTGCGAGTGAGTCTGTGAGACCTTCAGGCCTTTCACTTAAGTCATAGATCTGATATTGCGTAGCCGGGCAACGACTAACGATGGCATAAAGCCAAGAAAAAAGCAACTTAGTCACAGTCGGCGGTGTCTATGGAGTTTGGTTTTTATGAAGTTAAGGGTTTGGGTTGCCAAGTTGCAAGGCACTCTTGCTGTGCTTTGTTCATTGTTCTTTACTAAAACGAATATTTGCCACAATGGGCTTATGTCTTTCAATGCTCTTTCATTTTCAATGACTCACGCACGCACGCAATGATACTTTGTGCGTGTTTATTGAGGCGTATGAAAAGCTCTCTCCCATTAATAACATTAATATTGCATTCATTCAAAGGTGCTGGTTGGCATCGGCATCGGCATCGGCAAAAGTAAACGTAAAAACGAAATGACAAAAAAAAAAAAAAAAAAAAAATATCAAATTCGGAAAAATGGAGGAACATTAGCTAGTGATGTGTAGCTAGTGATGTGTAGCTAGTATTGTAATGATGATGTGTTGATATATGGTGCGTCCTCGCATATAACCTTGAGGGCGTATGCCAGGCCACATGCTCCGAAGTCACTAGCTACTCTGTTTGCTGTTGCTGTTGCTCATAAAAATAAATCACAATTTTAAATTAACGTATGTGATGAAGCAAAGCCAACAAACAAACCAACGAATCAACAAAGAAGTATGACGATGACGATGACGATGACGATGATGATGATGATGATGATGATGATGATGAAGTAAAGTAAAAGTACATGTATTGTTGAAGAAAAGAAAATTATAATGAAAAATATGTGTAGCGTGGAATGAAAGAATGACAAAAGGAAAAATTATGATGAAAATCACGCATACGCAGCAGTGAACGAATATGATGCATGAAAGTTTATGTTGCCTTTTGATGTTTATCTTCAATTTCTGGTGTTGACTGACTCATTTCATTGTGCGCTATTCTCTGCTCTCTGCTCTCTGCTCTCTGCTCTTGGTTAACTGTCCCCTGTTGATTGTATCTGTTAGCACTTGGTATTTGTCATATTGTCTTTGTGTTTGTGATGTTCATGTTCTAGTTACTGTTACTGTTATTGTTGATATTGTTGATATTGTTCTTGTTGTTGTTGTTGTTGATGTTGTTGTTACAGTTCCATATTATTTTTTCTTATTTTATATATTTTATATATTTATAAATCATATATATAAGTGAATGTTCATATTTCTTCATTATACTAGTATACTTACATGTCTGTTGCCATCGACAAGATAACCGCCGACATGATAATGCTTTTGTTGTACATTCGGTGATAAAAGTTGACTGCAAATGACCACACAATGAAAACAACAGACGAACCAAGGAAGACGATGACAGACAAAGAAAAGGCAAGGCAAGAAAACATAACGAATTAAAATCACGTACATATTGTAATGTAAATTAATGGAACAAGATTTTATAAGTATTTATTTCTTTGAAATATTTTTTAAAAATTAATTTCAAATATCAAATTACTTAATTTTGATTACATAATAAAAAAAAAAAAAATATACTATACGCTTTGGTGGATAAGTAATTTTACAAAATAACAGTCATGTCTGAAGACTTGTTTGTTTGTGTTTTTTTTTTTTTTTTTTTTTTTTTTCATATAACAAAGCAACTTTATTTCCTCACATATTTTCCATTATGGTTATGCATAACCACTTGTCATCTTTCGTGTAAAATCATAATCCTGTTTTCGTAGAAATTCGAGGTTTTCTGATCAAAGTTTTGTAGTCGTCTTGGAAATAATTCATTGGAATGAATGGAGCGAAAGAAATGGTAATCAGAAGTTGATGGGTCCGGAGTATATGATGGGTGTATTAATACTTAGCAGACGAATTATATGAATTTTTTCCGTGTCATAACAGAAGTATGTGTGTGTGTGTGTGTGTGTGTGTGTGTGTGTGTGTGTTGAATCAGTATTGTCATGGTGGAAGATTATGCTCTTTCTGTTCAGGACCAATTACGACCGTTTTTCTTTCAGAACTTCATTTAGTCATGTTAGTTGTTGACAATAGAATTTATCATATGCCCAAATGAACAGGATCTTTGAAATGCCATCAAATGATCTGCAACAACTTCCTTGCAGTGCCGGTTTTGCAGTGGATCAGGCAGGTTCACTTTGCTTGGATCATGACTTCTTCCATCTAATCTTCTTTATAAAGTATCTACTTCATGATGTATGCGTACATTTTGTTAAGTAATCTTCATTGTATTGTAACACTTTCCATTACAATCTGCTATCTGACTAATCTGAATTTACTTTTCCACCAACATATTGTACATTAGTGTATGTGAATTTGTTGTTACTTACGAATTTAGTTCCAAATCAAGACGAAATTTATGATTAAAGGCTTTGATAAGCAAAGACGTACGATGAAAGTGTTTCTGTAAATGAAAATTTAAAAATAAAACATTAGATAACGGAAATCTTAATGAAATTATATTTCTTAAGCAACAATCATCATTCACTCATTCATTCATTTCTGACAAAGCACTAAGCATGAGCTCAATATGAGCAAAACCAACTTCATCATAACAACCACTGTTCGACTAAATTGAACTTTTAATAAAATTCTGGGAGCAGTTAAGGCCTAAGCCCATCAGACACTTCCATGAGTGGTATACGGATTTCTCCACAACGAACATTGGTGTTGGAACAGAAGTTTATATGCAAGAGCTGGGGTGAAATCCATGCAATAGAGCTACGCTTTAGACAAGATATGGAGTATGCTGATGTGAATCAGCATAAGAAATGCTGCAACTGACACGAAAAGGTATTCTTATAGTCTCTAGATATTTAACAGAACATTGGAAAATTATGAAACATCTAATTAAGAAAAGGAGACAGCAGAGCATATGCACTGCGACTATGAGGGCCTGGACCAGACTCCGTTAGCTGGGTAACCTCTATATAAAACCATATAAAATTGCAGATTGAAAAAAGAAAACATGAAATTCTTGATTAATACCAGAATCTCGGAGTAACTATATTTAAGGGCGCTGTCACAAAATGGACCGACCCGTGGGTGCAGTGACAAACTGTAGTAGATCGTGCATTCCCTTCTTCTAATCTAATCTAATATGTCTTAGTAGTTTTATTATTTTTTAGGTATATATTTCTAGTTAATAATGATGAAAATTTCATTCAATTTAATTGACAAAATCGAACCCGAACACTTACAGAATTTAACACTATGTACTTTTTAAATATTTTGTGAAAGAAATATTAAAGGTGCAATAAAAGTGAATAAAGTAATTTTCTAATTTTATTACTTCAGTCAACAGAATTACTTGTTTGGGTTACTATTAATTCTTATCATTTTCTAACAAGCGTATTATTTTAGCTACAATACAATTGTAACTATGTATGAATATACCATTGTTTATTTGAGTGCAGGATTTTGTTGTGGTTGCCAGATAATAAAGTATTACATACTTTTCGGGGTATTACCTATATCAAAAACTCGTTTCTTATATGGGGATCCCGTTTAATTTTGTATTTTTAGTTTTATTTTATTTTTATTATTTGTTGTTATAATGGCAGTAAAAATGAATGCTCACTGAACATTTTAACTATCTACCTATTACGTTTTATGAGGTACAGCCCACTGACACTCCGATGGAAGGACGGATGGACGGATGGACGGACGGACGGACAGATGGACGGATGGACGGCCAGTGGAGACATAGTAATAAGGTTCAGTTATCACCATTTGGTTACAGAGCCCTAAATTAAGGGATGAAAAAGACTAACATTTATTTCTTTTTGATTTCTTTGTTGAATTATATTGCAAAAAAATTGAAATGAAAATGGTAGTAGACTCTTGTTCTTTCAATTCTACCAGTATACAATGCACAATGAATATAGATTAATTAAAATTTGATTACAAATTTATGAGTTCATACTGAAGTCGGAAATGTGAATAGATTCATGCACATATCTATTATGTACTTTTTTTTCTTCTCTTGTTTTTTGTAATATGATTACAAAAGTTTATTTGTTACAATTAATTTTTATTCATTCATTCTGGTGTTTACTTTTTTTTTTTTTTTTGATTTCGAAAGAAAAATTTAATTTTGTATTACATTGAAAACATTTTGTTTATGGCACAAAAGTCAATATTTATTATGAAAATAAAAATTAAAAGTAGACAATGAAAAATGATAAAATATGCTGAATGATTTTAGTAAAGCATTTTTCTGATTTTTCTTTTAATAAATTAATGCGAAATAAGTTTATAGCAATGTTTTTGTTTTTTTTTTTTTTTTTCTTTTTTGGGTTCTAGTATGAGAAGATTTTATTACTTTGTCTACATGTTTCTTTTTTTTTGCAATTTGAAAATAAAATCAGCTTGAAATAGAAGAAACGATTGAGTATGCCAAGACTTTGATATAAATACATAGTACATCGACAATATGTGAAAATCAGAGTTCTCCTTGAACTAAGTCAAGGTTGGTGCACTTGAAAATCATGAATGAGATTTATGTTCTCGTACAGTTTATATAAAATTTCTTAAGATCAAAGTTATCTTTGTCAAAGTATGGACTGCGCCATATATTCACAAATTGAACCAAACTGGCAAATATTTATAATTAGTTTGTGCAAAGTTGAATTTCTTTCTTCTTTCTGCATTTAAACAAAAACAAATACAATCTAACTAGCACAGTCATAGTCTATTTTTGGCAAAACAGAAAAAATTGAGGGAATGAAGATACAAACTCGGCTAATGATTTATAAATATTTTAGTGCCAGGCAATATCCTATTGGTTAGGCAAAAGAAACATTGAAGTCACATTGAGCGAAATAATAGCTGACAAGATCAGATGTAAGTCCATGCGACTTGACTCTATCTAAACGTATGAAATTGATTATCGATATCATTGACCTGGAGTTTACTTCACTTAAGTTCTGTTTACAACTATCTCAAAATAGAATGTGATAAAACATAGCGCTCCTTGCTTCTCTACTCTATTGACTCATTATCAATTGACAAACTGTGAAACTAACAACTGGGACGTTGCTCCTTCTTATCATCAAATATCGCCAACCTCTTGTTTTTAAAGAATCCTATATTCTCGTATAAACTCGTAATAATTTTTTATTTGCAATTGCTATTTAAGTTCATCTTAAAATTGAAGAGTTATTCAAACCATTATAGGACTATAAAAAGAAACATATATTCAATGATTTCTTTATAAGAAGAAGTTTATTAGTTCGGCATCGAAGCTTCATTATTGCAAAGATAGTTAAATAGATGGACAGATATATTATCTATGTGTATATGTAGTACAAAATGAAAAGTAATATCCGATATACAAACGCAGATAATAGTATCTTTTGAATGCTCTGAATTATTAATTTAGTTTACACAGAGAAAAGCAGAGGGAATAGAAAATTTTATATATTTAGACTTTTCATAATATCATATTAAATTTTTTTTTTTTTTTTTTGAATATGTAGTACATAATTTGAAAATGAATTCATCTTGTTGCTGCATTCTTTGTAAAATTATTATGTTGTATTGTAAATCATTTGATGGGGGAATTCTTTAAATAATGAATTGGCCATGGATGCCATGGGAATTTTCAAGCAAATAAAATGAATAATATAGAAGAAAATTTAATATTCAGAATAGAATAGAAGGAATTCTTTAGAATAATATTTTGCAGCTAGATAGAACAAGGCCTGACTGACTGACTGAGTGACTGACTGACTGACTGACTGACTGACTGACTGACTGTTGCGCCATAAACATAAACATGACATGCAATGAGACATCGGTAAAACATAAAGAAGCATTTAATATAACTCAATTGAACACAATCCAACTGAACTGATGTGAACTTGCAAAACGTTTCAATGTCAAGCGTGTGTAGACTTTAATAATAATTTTCTGTATATATATATTCCTCCTCTATATAGATGATCTATTCATTTTCTTTTTGCCTTTTTCCATTTTATTATTGTATTTTCAAGGAATGTATGCTTTATTAGGCAATTTTTATTAAGATTCATTTTCTCTTGACAACATTGTTGGTTTGTTGTTGGTGTGTCTCTTATTCTGCTCTATGTTACCGTCTTTGATATACATTTACGCAATAGGATACCAAAGTAAAAGCCACAGACGGCGGGCCATGGACCAACCCATGGGCGTCAAATAATTTTGGATGACATGGTATGGTATGGAATGAGATTGAGCTGCGTTGAAAAAAAAAAAACAAAAAAAACAAAAAAAAAAAAATTATATATATAAAAAAAAAAAGATAAAAATACAATGACAGTGACAGCGACAGCGACAGCGACATTGTAACAACAGCAACAATAATGGAATGGAGAAAACGATAATAAAAAGGAAAGGAACGCAAAGGCAAAAAAAAAAAAAAATAAAAATAAATAAAATCAAATGTGTATGGAAGTAGAAGGACATTGTTTGTCTTTATGTCCTGTGAAAGAAAATTCCAGAGAAAATTATACTGAAAAGCTGTTATTTAGACGGTGATACACGGTGATACACAGTGATATTAAGTGAGTATGCATTATTTTTTCCTTTTCTCCTTTTACAATTTTTTCACTAAGTATTCATTCTTCTTCTCTAAGTCGACAAAAGCAACATTTATAGAGCAGCTCTACACCACCCACACCACCCACTGCACCCTACACTCACTTAGGGATATATGATGAGTAAAAAAAATGTTAGGTAGGCATGGCATTAATGCTAAAGGTATTGTACTATAATATAGTATAGTATACTATATAGATAGTAAATGAGAGGGTTCAGAGTCTGTGTGATGGTTGATACTGAGACCATACTGCAGTATGGCGTATGAAAGTATTTTAAAAAATGCTATTTGTGACTATTTCTTGCTTTTATCGTCTTCGTTCTTGACTTCTACCTCCCTCATTATATTTGCCTTTATCGTCCGCGTCCTTGTCCTTGTCCCCGCCATAATCATTATCATCATTATCAACATCAACATTATTATTGTCATATTGTAGTACTTATTTGGTAACATTTACTTTTTATTATTTTTTATTTTCATTTTGCTAAGGAAATGAGGCACACTTTTTGGGTTGAATTGGACTGGGCTGACTTGGGCCTGAACTGGGCTCCATGGGTGGATAAAGTTCATTTTTGTAATATATATATATATATTGTTTTTTTTGGCAGACTCGGGACGCATATTCCATTGTTAAAATGTTTCACTTGAAAGCGTTTCAAATGAGACATCAATGAAAATTTAATTTACTTGACACTTTTATACAACAATGGGAACAGCCAACAGAAGAGAAGAGAAGAGAAGAGAAGAGAAGATATGAGAAGTGAGCAGAACAACCAACAGTCAACAGCTAAGGAAGCAACAGAAAGGGAGTAGGGCAGTACAGACAAAAAATGTATGTGTATTAGTGAAACAACAAAAGCAGGAACAGCAGGAAAAAACAAAGTGAAAATTGCTTTCATTGTAATATCATTTCAGTTCATGTCATGTCATGTCATGCAATGCAGTAAAATGCGATGTAATGTTGTGTATTGTCCAGGCTTCGTCAGGTTCATAAAAGTTAAAGACTCATTTTAAACTGTTCTGTTGTATACTTGTAAGTATATATGAAATGTGCTTGTTTTTGTAGAGTGTGTTGTTGTCATTGTCCCAAAAGTATTTTAAATTTTGTTGTCCAAGGAAATAATTACTTAAATGAAATGAGAATGGAGAAAATGGAGAAAATCGGAAAATATGAGAATAAGTACAGAAATCAGAATTAACTGCGTATATGTATAAGTGTAGTGAATATGAATGTGAGTTGTTTCTTTTACCATATTTTCACCTTCACTTCACTGATTATATTGTAAAAGGAAATTGTTTTCATATTTTAGCATACTTTTTGGGGCTTTTGTTATAAGTATCAAAGAAAATGGCGTCCTAAAAGGTCTTCATGGGTTTTTCGGTTAGAAAGAGTCATTATTAATATTATGTTATTTCCTCTTGTTTTTCTTTTTTCTTTTCTCTTTTTGTTTTTGTTTTTGTTTTTGCTTTTGTTTTTGCTTTTGTTTTGTGTAGACCAATTTGAGTGAAATTACTAGCATTTAAGGAAATATTAAGTAAGATTTCAATTCAATAAGGATCCTTATGAAATCAATTGAAATTTTCAATTCTAAGAAACGAACGAATGAACAAATGAATGAATGAATGAATGAATAAATGATTGGGTAAGTGAATCAGTTTATACAGTGTTGCTTGCCTCTTAATAGGGGTCAAAGTAGGAATAAAATAAAAGGCGTTTCAAGGGTTTCATTGGTGTGGCCACCTGATTAAATTTAAAATGATTCATTGGACGAGTATTTGAAAGATCTTGTATGTAAATTTAAGTTTCATTTCCTTTTTCACAAGTCTTGTTCCACTTCCTGTTCCAGTCTTGGTATTTTATGTATATACAAGTTGGTATCTCCTACTTACAACCTTCAACCTTCAACCTTCTTAGTATCATTTTGTATTCATTGTAATTTTAGCTTCATTGTCTGTTCGGTGAGGAGGAATAGAGGATGACATTGCTGAGCTCGCCTCTCATTAAAAACAAATTAATATAGCTTTCTTAGAAAATGAACCACTCTCATTCAGCTTAGTTTAGCTTTGGCTAGCTTCTCTCAGCCTCATAATGACAGACAGACAGCAGATACAGAGTCAGAGTAAGATGAAGGATCAAATAGATAGACAGGCATGAAGTTACGGGTAGAAGAGAAAATTCTTATCATTGCTTAAAATAGAAATTTGTACAATACTCATTTAATGACAAATAGACAGACAGACAGACAGACAGACAGACATATAGACGGACAAAGAGATATGTATGAATGTGTGTAGATAGATGGTTTTGCTGACTGTCAAATTCACTAGCTGACTGACTGAGTGAGTGAGTGACTGATTTATACATCTGTCACTTTACGCTATTTGTAAGTGATTTATTTATTGAAAATAGTAGAGCACACAAACACACACACACACACACACACACACACACACACATACAAACACGAGACATAGTCGACAGTATAAAAGCTTTGTACGAGCTGTTGGCAATCAGCCTTAAGGACGAATGGGCGAAGAAGGTGACCAGGAAGAAAATCTTCTACCAGACTTTTCCGTGGTTAAAGCCCGCAATAAAGAGAGGCAACACCCTTAACAAAGCGGCGTCCTACACCTGCAGAGAAAGAAGGACTTAGTGGACCGAGGGTTGTAGCCAAAGAAGCTACGGCATTGGAAGTATCAACCACTGTATCCGCAAACAGTTCAGAGCAAACGAGTAAATACGCAGCTACGGTGCAGTGGTCTGTCGAAGACTGGCAATATGCACAGAAAAAAAATCGAGAGCAAAGGACAAGGGGCCCAGGAGAAGAGTCCGACCTGATACGTTTGTCACTGAGCCGGCTGACGGAAAGTCCTACAGCGACATCGTTCGGCTAGTTACCCGCAACAAAGACTTTAAAGGTATAAGCGAAAATGTTAACCATATTCGCAAGACGCTGAAAGGTAATATCCTGCTGGAACTGGATTCGCCCATGAAGGAAAATCTTCAGCAGCTCTGAGACGCATTTGGTTCTGCATTAGGTGAGAGCACTAGCATACGCTCGGTAACGTAGGAGAGTCAATTAGCGATTATAGACATCGACAATGCTGGAACTGGAACCGAAGACATCGTGGAGTCGTGTAGAGAGCAGTTCGGAATAGAGTTTGGCAAGGAAAACGTAAAAAGTCTCCGTCCAGCTTATTCTGGTACTTAGGCGGCTATTCTAGGCCTTCCGGCTAAAACTGCTGCTTTGCTTATTAAAGACGGTAGGGTTAAGATATGTAAGACACGTTGCTGAATCCGTGAAAGGCAGCAAGCCCGCATTTGCTCAGAATATCCGAATGAGAGGCTTTACGCTCATGACGTGACAGACTCGCTTGGAAAGATCCCTCAAAGGCCGCTGACCATTTAGCCTGATTCCCAGCTTAGAAGGATGGATTGGAATGAAACATGGTGAGGTGAATTTTTACCTCACTCAACTTCTGAGCGGTCACGGATGCTTGAGGCAGTACTTATTCAGGTTCCATCACGATTAGGCTTCTTGGTGCACATATTGCGGCAACCATAGCGAGTAAGACCCATAATATGTACTTTGCGAATGCGGAAAATTCGACAGAGAGCGGCAGGGGCTGAGGGACGCCTTGAGGAGCAGCTATTGGTCACGAACCGGATAGCCCATATGCAGGATGGCCATTATAAATGGAATGCTGTGTCGAAGTTTGTGGCTGTCGTCATGAAGAAGCTTCGCAGCTTGGAGACAGCCACTGATACATAAGCGGATAGAAACAATTGTATTTAGCAGATTCATTCGAATCTTTTCAAATTTGTTAATTTTTTTTCTTGTTGTACTTATATGTAGTATCTCTACCCCGTAGTTTGTTGTTAATATTTCAATTCAGGAATATTTCATACCTTTTTTATTCTTCTCCATCCTTCAATTCCATGCTCATCCATGCCATTCCCATTACCATTCCCATCCTCATGCCCATCCACATGCCCAACCACATACCCCATCCTCTTTCGCATCCCCATTCGCATTCCTTTTTACTCCATTCATTTATTCATTTGAGTTTTATTTTATGCGTTTTAATTAAGTCGCATCGCATCGCATCGTTTCGTTAAGTTACGTTATTTTAGGTTAAGTTTCGCTTCGCAAAGCAACGAAACACAACACAAAAGCTTTTCGTTTCATTTCGGGCCATGGAATTTGGTAAAAACCACAGCACAACACAACCAAATACAACAGAATTTAGAAACTCAGGAGCTCAATGTTCAACTCAAAAGAGGTTGACTGACGATGGACTCCACCATCAACATAACCACCAACGGTTCGGTTCGGTTCGGTTCGGATTCATTTTCACTTTGTTTGTTTGTCAGCTGTCGACAGCTATTTTGTTTCATTTTCCTATACTTTACTTTATTTTACTTTACTTTGATTTAGTTGCAAACACACAAACGCACAAACACTCATGCACATTCACAAACTCTTTGTATTTAGACAAATAAAGGAAACATAAGAGCCAACAGAAAATCCTCAAAGCTTTAAATATTTTTCTACGAAAAAAAAAAAAAAAAAATCAAAAATTATTGCCTACTTTTAGGGAGCGGTTAAACAATTAATACTGAAATGCAAAACACATGATTACTGGTATATAAATACATAGAAAGATATAAGCGAAATTCTTTATGAAAATAAAAAAGGTAAAACGAAATAAATAAATAATATTACTGACTTCACTCAACTCACACCAACAATTGAATAGTTTTGATGAGCCTCAAACCACATTTTACATTTGTAGATAAAGAAAATATATTTTTGATATACTCTTACTCGAAAAAAAAAAAAAAAAAAAAAAAACAGATAGACAAAACATAATGTTCTATAATGAATTTTGTTATTCACATTTTCAATGTCTTATTAAATTAAATAAAAAAATTATAATAAAAATTTACTAAAGTTGGTTGAATATCGTACCGACTAGAAACGTGACAGTAAGTTAACAAACCAAGAGAAAACTATTATTTATACACATACTTATTTTACACATACTTATTTAATTTTTAAAGACTTTAAACTGAATAAAAGAAATTTTATTTCACAAACGAAAGTTGTGAAAGACTTGGGCTTTCACCTCCTTTAATTCCTACTATGGGAAATGAAAACGTATGTACTGCTCGATCCTGTGCTCAAAGAATTAATAGGCAGAACTGTATTCTTGGTAATAAAAACGAACTAAGCCCTGAAAATATATTTTTAATTTACAAACAAATTATTGTTCATTTCTGTTCTTGAGAATAAGGACTTCAGGACAATTTCCCATGCCTGCTTGGTGGTATGTCAGCAACTTGATGCTCTACAATCACCTCTGGGTCCCTATAGTTTATTAAAAAAAAAAAATTTATAATTATTATAAATTAATTAAATGTCAATCCCAAATCCTAAATCCGCCAGCCGAATCACTAACCAGAACCAGATGAATAAAAGGCCCCATAAGAACATCTATATTCAAACGACTTATTACACACGACACATTCTCCATAAAATGCTGCTCTATTTCCTTTATGTAAACTGATTTAAATCAATCGGCATAATTTTAATGTTTAATGTTTCAATTAAATAAAAATAAAATTAAAACCATAAGTTGTCGCCTATTTTCATAAAATATGAGAATGTTTTCATTAAGTTTAACATAAGTGTTTCAATCAATTGAAATCATATCATCATACGTATATAATATTGCAGGTTTTAGCACAAGTCTTGCTGAAGAGCCAAAGACATCAATTCGTCTTCCAATTGAAATTCGAACTAATCAAGAACGTGAATTGGTCACCAGTTTCTTGTGTTTTAAGACCATTGGACTTCTTTTTATGGGGTTGCCACCGAAACAATATCATCGAGCGAATTTTGAATTAATGAAATGCATCATTATGCGATAAATTTATTAAAAATTTGGAAAAATTACCGATCTAGCAATGAAGTTCACTTGAACGAGATTCTTTTTCATTATTAATCGGAATCAGTGCGCTTACTTTTATTTCCAATATAAATGAATAAAGATTGCACATAATTTATGTCTCAAATTTGAATAGTCTCTAGATTGACAATGATAAATATAATATATATATTATATATTCTTATTTAAGATTATGTAAATTATTGAATATTGTCCTCAATTTTGATCAGTTTCTTTTCATCATGTTGTGTGCCTGTTGCTTGTTGGCTGCTATGAATTTTATGCATCTTTGAGTTAAGAAATCGTATGAAAATTGTGATTAACATATTAAAATAAAGAATTATGAGTGTTAAATAATATATATAAATTTATTTATGTATGTGTGTTTGAGCAAGAGAAACACTGATAATAATGATGAAGAAATTGAAATTAAGTAAATGCGATTAAGAAGAGCTCAACATGGCTAAGCTTTATTTTACTCATCTTAGTGTCATTGCAGCATTTATCGTTCTACTTTTAAACTTATTTCCTCTTTTTCTTTTTTTTTATGTTATTTGGATTTCCTCGTTTTATTTTATTTGTAGTTTTTATTCATTTATTTCTTTTCTGTACTCATTGAAAGACACAATACGCACGAGTCAAGGGTCAATCACATTAAGAGCTAAGAGGAAGGATAAAATACTATAATAACAACTAAACAGTAACAGTAATAGTAACAGTAACAACAACAACAATGAATAAAATGATGATACAGAGTAGAGAAAAGAAAGAAAGGAGGAGGTGGAGGAGGGATAAATGAAATGAAAATTCATTAAAATAACAATAAGAAAGAAAAAGAAAAGAGAAAAAGAAAAAAAGAAAGGGAAAAAAATTTGGCAAATGAGAAACAGAAAGAAAAACTCAATTACCTTAATTATATTTCTGTGTAAACACAAGAAGAAATAAGATAGAAAGGAGAATACAAAAACCAAAATAAGAAAATAACAAAAACATAAATACTAAGAGTGAGAAAGGCTAAAAGAGTCTAAAAGCAATGGTATCGTACAAGGAATCAAGGAAGCAAGTGGAAATGTGACGTGCGAATTGGTGAAATTGTGAATTGGCGCTCAAGGTAAAAGTCAGGGATCTACAAACATACATTCAGATCCAATCCACACACACATATATACATAAACATATAAATATACAAAAATTGTATAAATGTAAGTATAAGTAAGTAAGGACTAAATGAATGGTTTGATGGGTTGCTACACCGTGGAGTACAGGTAGCAAGGTAAATAAGTAGGAAAATTTATAAATAAAATGAGAAAAGCCTTAATACATATTTAAAATGAATGGACCAGACGAAGGAAGAATGGAAATAAGAAAGGCAAGGACCAAAAGGATAGCGCAGCATAATAGACCAGAGGCAGCTTATTGAGTTGAGTTCAGTTGAATTGAGATGAGTTCAGTTGAGTTGAGATGAGTTCAGTTGAGTTGAATGGGGTACAAAACCGAAAAATTTAATGAGCTTTGCAATGAAGAAGAGCAGAACAAAAACAACAACACCAAAACCAACAATAACAAGGGAAAGGGATGAGGGGAAGGAAGTAAGAAAAGCGGTTAACATTTAAGGACGAAGCAGAAGCAATTCAAAAGGAAAAAGTGTTTGTCATGCGCAAGATGGCAATGGCAACTTGGTAATACCGTCGAAGATGACGACAAAAGGGCGACACAGAGAAAAGTCTTCATGTGCGTTTGAAAGGTGGTGGCAGCTGCTTATGTTCATGCTGCTGCTACTACTGCTGCTACTACTGCTGCTGCTGCTGCTGCTAGTGATGATTTTCATGCTGGGCAAGGAGAGCGGTTTGAGGTGATCCAATTCACGCCCACATCAAAAACAAATCATCGATTATTTGTGCGTCTCTGAATTGGAGTACAATATTTTGCAACTTTTGCCTTTGGCCCTTATTTTTTGGTCTCTTACTCCACACCAATTGCTGTGTGTGTGTGTGTGTGTGTGTGTGTGTGTGTGATTGTCCTTATAGCACAAAATATTTGTATGTATGTGTATAAATGTATATATGTAAGTATGTATACGCATTCATTGGGTCCCCTGCTTGCTTAAACTTTTCTTGAAGAAAATTGCTTTGTCTGCTACTTTTACTTTGGTGTACACAACTTTGTGCTTTTGTTAAGGATAACGTTGTACCTTTTTTCCTCTGTTATCGTTTTCATTTTCATTGTAGTTTTAGTTTTCCTTTTTCCTGTTTCTCTTTCTCTTTCTTTTTCTTTTTCTTTTTTGTTGATGTTTCTCTTTTTGCCTCCATCATGATGTAATTGTTGTTGCTGTTGTTGTTGTTGTTGTTGTTGTTATTGTTGTTGTTGTTGTTATTATTGTAAAATATTATTGGGTAAATTGAGTAAAAAAGATGAAAACGGAAATAGCGAACAAAGCATCCAAATCTTGTACATTTCTAAGTGAGCGTAAAAAGAATGAGGACAAAGTACAATAATAAGAAAAACGACGAAAAAAAAAAAAAAACGAACGGAAAGAAATGGGGCTTCTTATATTTAGTCTTCACATTGTGAATAGTATTATAACTTTGTCATGAAGTTGATAACAGATAGAATGAGATATCAAAAACACCATAAAGTACATACATATATTCGACGAGACGAGTTCCCCGGATATATGGAAATTAGTCACTTAAATTTTTTTTTTTTTTTTTTTCGAGATAGAGAACCGAATCGGACTTCTAGATGAATCTTCCACACTAACCCAAACTTAAATTCATGTTCTTATTAGAAAAATCTGTTTATCTTTTGTATAATCAAATCGATGGTTGGATAATATAAGTGTCTGACCCCTAGTCATAAGCACAGGTTGAGTGTATTACATATCTCCCACACAAATCCATATACAAATTCATGCTCCCATTAGAAAAACTATTTCCCTTTTTTTTTTGTTTTATCGAACTGAATTTCGGACACCATAAGTGCCTAAACCATATTCATGAAATGCATTAATTTCAAGATCCTAGAATTACTGGATTTTATAGCTTCCAGACAAATATAGCTATATAGCTGCCATAATGTTAAAAGACAGTATATAAACTAACTCTACCGTAAGCATAAGTTAAATTATGATTCTAATATGTATTTCTATGTGTTCAAACACAGCAGCGTAGTCAAAAACGCTTTCTAGTGAAGGCGTAAAGAGTGTTACAGCTTTGGCATAGCCGAAAATAACATTTTTTCTGGTTTTTCTTTTATATTTTCTCGCTGCTTTTGACAACCTCTTCGCCTTCATGTTCGTCTTTCACCATCACCATCACCATCACCATCATCTTCGTCTTTACTCCATCATGATGGTAAATTTTAAATTGTAGTTTCCTGAGTTTTAGCGATGGTAAACGATGCTAAGATTGTGAAGATGACGAAGATGAGGACTTCGCAAATAATGTGAAGTGTTGACATTGAGTCACTTGTTCTTTTACCATAAGTTGAAGTTGAATTGAGCTTAGCTGAGCTGAGTTAAGCTGAGCTAAAGTGAAATTGTGGTGTGGTATCGTGCGGTGCGGTATGGTATGGTGTGATGAGATGAGATGAGATGAGATGAGATGAGATGAGATGAGATGAGATGAGATGAGATGAGGTGAGGTGTGGTGAGGTGAGGTGAGGTGAGGTGAGTTGAGGTAAGGTGTGGTGTGGTGTAGTGCTGTGTGATGTGGTAAGGTGCAGTAAGGTGTAGTGGTGTATTTAGGTTATTCTGTTAAGAAATAATACAAACAATTTGCCTTATCAGCATTTAAAGTAAATTACCAGCCTATTGAGGTGAAATGAAATACTAAGAGCGTGAAGTAATGGACCAATATATAGAATACATATACATACATATATAAAATAAGTAGGGAATAGGCAGTTCAAATATATATAAATGCCTGTGGGCTATGAGATATTGAACTTTGGGCTGTGAGCTATAAGCTGTGGGCTGTGGGCTGTGCTCCGATGTGCTAAAAGCAAATGAGTTGTGGTTCGTTTGTTCAGTTTTCCTCGTTGATTCGTTCGTTCATTTACGAAAATTTATTTGGAGCCATCGTACGTTTGATTTCCGGATGCTGACACAAAATATTTGAGGCTTTTGCTTTTTGTGGATTCTTGTTCAATGTTTTTGTTTAGTTTTATTGGTTTTTTTTTTCCTTCTTCTTGTTTTTGCTGTTTATGTTATTCTAGTATATTATGGAAATTCACACGATACCAAAACCAAACCGAACCAACCCAAAAGGAAACAGAAAACAAACAACAAACTGCCATGATAAAAATAACATTAAATATAATTATGCAAACAAATTTCGTTAGCTGTCGCAATGAATAAATGAACGAATGAACAAGTGAGCAAAGCAACTAAGTGACTCAGTCACAGAGGCAGACAAACTGATAAGCAGACAGACACACAGACGGACGGACGGACGGACGGATGGACGGACGGACGGATGGACGGACGGACGGACGGACGGACAAGCAGATAGACACACTGTCTGTACTTATATACCATATATATACATATAGCATATAAATGAACGAACTTAATGAATGGTTCATCATATATAAATGGATATGTATATATGTATTTATGTACATGTATTGTACTATGAGATTTCCGGTTCTTGGGTTTGAGCTTAAACCTTTTAAGATATGGCAACGCCCGCATTGCAAAATACAATATTCAGTCGAATTATGCTTTGGACAGTGGGTTTTCCGTGGGCACGGTAGGATTATATTTATTAAAATGTGGCTGGTCGGTGGTTCGTTGACGACAATGACAACAATTATTATTGTAGTAAAATGCTCATGACAATAAAATAAACGGTATAAAAAAATAAAGGAAAAAACCGTAACCAAAACACAAACGCACACTTTTGTTGTACAATATAGGTATTTACAAATGAATTGTTTTGTTTTAATTCTGCTGACCAAATTTAATAGCCTCCTCTATGTTTCAGGAGTGAATTGTTTTTTTTTTATATTGTATAACTACACCCACATTAGCTACACCAATACCAATACGAACACTCACATACACACATACACACAGAAACACAGAAACACAATCACATACACACATTTGTGTACATACCTTTGTTCTTCCTCTGCTGAAGCCGCCATCATCGTGCGGTCGTGGACGCTGTCCTGGCTACATAATGGAAACGACGGAAATCGAAATCGAAGCCATCGAAAAATGTTAAGTTAAATTAAGTAAATTTGAGCCAAGTTAATGACGACGCCAAGTAAATTTAAGTAAATAAGTAATAAGTACAATATGAAGAAGAAGAAGTAGTAGTAGTAGTAGAAGAAGAAGAAAGAACAAAGGTAAATATATTTATAAGTATTAACAACAACAAAAAAAAAAAAAAAAAAAAAAAAAAAACAAAGAAAATATATACATATAAAATATATTATTATTACGTTATACTACTTATTATTGTACTAAAACTCGTACAGAAATATTGTTTTTTTTTTTTTTTGTTTTGTATGCATTGTATGTATATATATTTTTCCATTATTTCATTATTTGTATTTATATTAATATTTGTGTTAATGTAAAAAATTTGTATTATAGAGTTTTTCTGGGTTTCTGGTTGGTTCTTATTGGTACTTATTGTGTTTGTCCTTTGTTCTCTGTTTGGGAATTGGGAGGCGTATTCAATTTTGTTTGGTTCTCGAATTATGGAAAATTTGCTTAAATCATAAGAAAATTATGATGATAATGTGTCAAGCTTTGACAAATTGGAATGGGAATGGGAATGGGAATGGGAATGTGAATAATGGTAAAGCAACAACCTTACAAAAATCTGCATTAATTTAAATCAATCTTATGTTATTACTTTCCAACACCTGACAGACTTCAAATATTTTGTTCATGAGTACTCTACTCAATTCGAATGCATGTGTTTGAATGATAAATGATTACTTCTACAGAGGACTGGTCATTCTTCTCTCGCGAAATTTGTAACATCATGCGAATGCCTTTTTGCATTTAATTTCTCTTAATCACAGTCCGGAATGCACTTGTGGCTCGAAAGGGGAACCATGTCAACATGTTCTTTGTGAATTTTCTCTGTATAATGATTTGAGAGATTTGGGGCATCAGCCCTAGAACTACTTGCATTTTGTCAATGGCCCACTGAACTTGTTTCCGTCCTGACCTGTGGACACGGCCCTGTTATGAAAGTATCGTGGTGGCTGTGATTGTTATCCAGATACGGGTGGAGTGGATTTTCACTATACAACCGGGTTGCTGTGACCTATAGAGCGGCAGAGGTTTATGATAGGCTTCAACTCCCGACCAAGGTATCAGTCAAATGGCCGAAATAAGTATTACTCGAATTTGGTCCAAACGTTTATCAATCTTTGTACAAAGTAAGGTGATATTAAGTCTGTGCGACAAGTGTTCACGTAAAATAAATCGATTTTCATGTGCCTAGTTGAGAATATTATCTCTATCAATGCTTTAGCGCTACCATATGGTATTAATGGGTTTTGCGATAATAATAGATTTTTTAATCAGTAAGCATATATTTATTTTCGGAAAAATCGAATTTGATAGAACTGAACTTATCTTTTGAAGGTTTTCGCATAACAAAAATTGAAGAAGGCATGTGACTTTAAGTGAGTTAAATTTTTTCTCATCATTTTATATAATAATTTACTATGGCAACCATTACAATCTGTTCTTTTCTGCTATAATGGTCTATTTATAACATTCATATGAATATATTATACAATAAATTGTAACATCTTTGTTGCCTTTTGCGTGTTTATTATGAAATTGGTAAACTAGTATAACTCATTCAACTCATATGACAGACATACAATCCTTGGCTACCAAAGAGAACATTATCCACTGCCATAGACAACAATTTTGTAAGATTATTGCGTATGAATACCCACAGACCCACAGACCCACAGACCCACAGTCCTACAGACCTACAGACACACAGACCCATTGTACATCGTTAGTATTGCTGGTTGGCATTTGACATCCATGAATTTGGTGCGTCAGCTCAAAGAAATATGAGGACACATGGCATTTGAACGAACATCAGCTACATAATTTATAGTTTGTGACAATAAGGCGTCTTCAGTCGATGATGATGATGATGATGATGATGATGATGCTGATGCTGATGCTGATAGTGATGGTGATGGTAATGGTAATGATGATATTTTCCGCAAACCAAGTGTTTCTTGTTTTTCAACAAAATAAACTTTGCATTTCACTAAGAGATACTCAATGAAAAATTTTGATATTTCAAGGCAACCGAGCATACATTGAATTTTTCTCTATTTATGTTACTGTGATATGCGAATGTGGGCAGGCCAAAGGGAAAATAATCAATTTTACTTTATATCAAATGATATTAGCATAATGCATATTTTCTTTTCAACATGAACATCATTGTCATCATTATCATCAATGCCATTGTCTTTGTCCATGGTCTATCCAATTTATTTGTAGTAAGTAGAAGATATCTGGAATACTTTGTTAATGTATGTAATAATGTATCTATGAATGTGAAATATGCTTTATGCTAAAAGCATCATAAATACACAACCCAACCCCACTATTATTGTTGACCAATAGCAATGTGCTCATCTCTGGCTGGTCCTCAACCAATTCAAAAACAAACAAACAAATAAACAAACAAACAAACAAAACAAGAAAACTTTGTAATAAGCTCGGGTTGTAAATGTAAGCAGGCAAATGAAATGAATGGAATAGAATGGACAAAATTATTGAATTTATGAATGAAAAATAAGTAATGAAATGAAGTAATGTCAAGTGAAGTGAAGGAAGGAAGGGAGACAGAGATAGATAGAGAGAGAGAGAGAGATACTTATACTCCTAGTAGGCAAAAGAAATTTATGGCTGAAACACAAACTACAACAGTAATAGAAATAGAAATGGAAATAGTAATAGAAAGAGAATAATAAAGTTATATGAACAAGGAAAACCTTTCCAATATTATGCCGATTAAGGTGTGTGTGTGTGTGTGTGTGTGTGTGTGTGTGTATAACAAGTCGCATGGATACAGGACAGAAAAAAGAAAAAATATATAGAATCACGTTCGTTGTATGCGATATGAAAGCAGAAGAAGTTACAATAGTTTTTGGTTTTGTTTCATTTTGTTCACTTTTAGTTCTATTCACTTTTAGTTTGTTTTTACAATGATTTTTATCTAGTTATCACAAACAAATCCAGTTAGAAATGCTCAAAATAGGAAATTTTTGGAAATATTTTTCTATCTATATTTACTTTATAAATTTGTGTTTTTCTGTGTAGCCATTCCAATTATACTTTCATGTGGTTTTTGAGAAATTTTTTGTCGAATTTTGTTGAATTCTAGTTCCGCTATAACGCTACAATATTTTTGGTTGCTATTTTTCCCTGAACAGAGTGGGTGAGTTAGGAAGTGAGTGAGCTGTTGGGTGCCACAATATATCATACATGTACTACATATAACACATGTGTGTGTGCATGTATGTGTAAGTATTTATGGTTTTTTTCTGAGTATCTAAATGACATGTTTGTGTATATGGTAAATAAAATGAAATGAAATTTTACTAGAATATGTTTACAATGTGGCTGGCATTAAAAAAAAAAAAAAAAAAAAAAAAAAACATAGAAGAAAAGAAAAAGTTTGCATACTTTTGAGCGTTGCTTGGCTGCGAATTTAAACAAAACGAAACGAAACGAAAAGGAATTTTCATCATTCATTCATCATGCTGATAATTATAATGAAATTCATGATGGTGTTGATAATGCTTCTGTTCTTTTCTCTTTATTTCTCTGCACTTCACTTCTCTTTAATTCACTTCAATTCACTTGCCTTGCCTCTCATCATTGAGTGCGCAACATAACATTTTGGTTGCCTTGAGTTGCGGAACAACTGCAACTAATTGGGTCGACGCCAATGACAGTGAGTCAGTGAGTGCGTGAGGGAGTGACCGACTGACTGACTGACTGACTGACTTACTGAAGGTCTATTTCATCATCACTGTTCTCGTATGAGATGAACTAACTGACTGACTGAATGACAAACTAATTGACTGACTGACGGACTGACTGACGGACTGACTGACGGACTGACGGACTGACTGACGGACTGACTGACTGACTGACTGACGGACTGACTGACGGACTGACTGACGGACTGACTGATGGACTGACTGACGGACTGGTGGACTGATTATTTGTTTGACTGATGAGCATTGCAAAACTTAACCATTTGAAGCAGAAAAAATGAAATTATAAATAATAAACAGAAACCACTCTTTCAGGGCCATTTTCATCCATCAATCTATTCATCAATTCATTTGTCCATCCATTGAATAATGTCATTGGATATGAGCATATTTTTTCCATAATTTAATTAAGAATTATTTTTAACGAGAAAATTTTTTTAAAAACCGAATATATGTGGGCAATTGATGCAGTTACAAAAATTGGTGGAAAATTGTCATCTTTTATTTCACTATATATTTATCTGCGACTTAAAAGCCGTAACGCCAACTAATTAATATATTCTGAAAATATATAATATATAATGTGCTAATTCCTATGAAATGAATTGTATGCCATGTCGTTGAAATTGTAATATCATATTAATTTCAACAGGAAAACCTTCGTTGCTTGGTTTAAAAATTCTTCATATCCAAACAAACTTGAATTTCGACTTTGCTTTTATACCGTTAAAATTCCCTATGGTGAATACAAAGTGGACCAGAAAATCATTTCATTATCTAGAAACTTTATTATTCAGAAATTCTTATAATGTTTTCTACTTTTATTTTAAAGAATTAGTAATTCAACATAAGTTGTTCCTTAGCATCCGCCAATTCTTATTCACCATCAACATATTCAACATTGTCTGATTCAGAAATATCTGGTATAGCTTGAACTCCATGAATCACCAGAACACTGCCGAGATTATCTTATTCGGACGGATTGTCTCTGGACTGCAACATCAATATTGACGTAGTCTTCAAATGATGCATCAACGTTTGCTACTGCATTAAAAGAAGACTGTAGAGCAGCAAACTTAGATAATAAAAGAACATAGGTATTCCATACCGTGCTTCAATTTTGAATGGGCTTTTAGCAAATCCATGTCCATATTTATGCCAATATGATCATCAAAACTCTATTTCTGTCATATTATTTTATGTTCTGTATAATGCCTTGATCTATTGGTTGATGTAAGGAAGCGATGTTGTGAGGAATATAGAAAATTCTGTAATTTATCTTGTACATCGTTCGGATGCGCAGTACAGTTATCAACAAAAGGCAAAACCTTCCTTTATTGAGAAGAGAAATGTTTGTCCACCAGAAAAAGCGATTTCATAAAAATTTCAACACTTGTCATGTATGTTTTTTTTGTAGAACTCAAAACTCACATCTGGAGATTTTATTTATTCCTTTAAAAGAACGTGGATTTTTTAGGTTTCCCATCACAAACAATTAAAGTTTCTCCGATCCAGTCATACCTATTATATGCTACCAGGACTGTTTTTCTCTCTTTGCTCTGTTTTCTCTAAAGGTTTTCTCAGAAGATGGTAGAATTACTTTTTCTAATGATTCCTTGTACATGAATCTATGCATTGTGCCATCAATACAAAGTATTGCACCTACACCTTGCCAAGAAAAACAGCCCTATAACATTATGCAGCCATCACTTCTTATTATACTCTTCACGTAGTAGAGTAGACCCCATAAAGTATATATATTCTTGATCAGTGCAAAGAGACGAATTGATCGAGCAATGTTTATTTATGCGTCTGCCCAACTGTCCGTCCATCTGTCTGTCTGTCTCTCTGTATGTATGTATGCAAACTAGTCCCTCAGATTTTGAGCAAGAGAGCTGTACGCATCATTCTTTTTACCATATGCAGCACATTTGTCGGAATCAGCCGAATAAGAGCCCTAGGGGCGGTACCTTCCATACCAAGCCCTCACTACTCAAAATCAAGTTCTTATTAGAAAAGCTTGTTTTGTTTTATGCGCTATCATCTTGAAATTTAGACACAATAAGCGTTCACTATCCATGCATCAGTATCTCGTACGTTGGCATCAACATTTTCTCCACATAAGGTTTTTTTCAGTACTTTAAACCAATTCAGAGTAGAGAAATTTAATTGCATAGAAGTTCATTAACGGAAAGCCCGACTGTACATGTAATAATGTTATATAATAATAATAATAATGTTTCATGAAAAACGTTTTTACGCAAAAACAATTGCGGTATTGTAGCGTTGCTACCTGCCCTGACTTTTTTTTTTTCCATAAATTAATTAATAATTATTTTTTACGAATCAATGAAGAGATAAATGAACAGAACCGAGCGAGAATTTGTATGCATTCATTCATTTGTAAAGAAAACGAGATACATATAAGAAAAATACAATAACAAAAAACAAAACCAAAAAATATCACAAAGAAAAATTCCAAAAGGAAATGCTAAATGAAAATTGAATTGCAAATGGGAATGGAAATGGGAATGCGAATGGGAATGGGAATGGAAATGGAAATGTTACTCGTGCAGTGAATAATATTCAATTGAATTGTCTATTTGTTCTACAATTTGAATTTCCAATTTCAAGTCTTTTCATTTCATTTTCTCTTCTTGCTTCATTTATTTTTGAATATACAATAATTTTCCAAGTTTAATAGAAATTATGTCTTTAATACAGTCATATACAATAGATAAAATGAGATTTCAAAAGACTTTTACAAATCACAAACTAACTGACGATTAATTGATTTAATGATTGATCGTATAACTGAATGACTGACTGATTGTCTGAATGATTGATTGATTGATTTAGGAAATTTTATTAAGTGTAGATTGGTTGAATGTTTGATTATTAAACATGTGTGTTTGATTCATTGATTGATTGTTTAAATAAATGAATGATGTACGAGTGTATTGCATTAATTGAATGATTGATGATTTGTGATATGGGTGTTGGCTTGATTGATAGTTTTATTATTGAATGGATTGATTGAATGATATTTAATATGTGTTTTTGATTCATTTATTAATTGTTTAAATAAATGAATGATGTACAAGTGTACTTTATCTATGTATTAATTGAATGATTGATGATTTAAAAGAGTAAATAATGTTTGATATGAGTTTTTAATTGATTGATTGTATAAATAAGTGAATGGCATATGAGTTTGTTTTATTATGTATTGATGGATTGTTTAATGCGGGATGACTGAGTAAATGAATGATTGTGTGTGTATGGATGGATGGATGGATATGTGATTACATTGAATTATGTGATGTGTGTAAGACATACCAAGTCCGTGATAAATTCAGGGTTTCGTTTCATGCGTACCTTTGGTGGGCTGACCTCACGCGTCGATATACCCATCTTTTCGTGATGTCGCAATTGTACCGGATAAATAATTTGGTAATAGTGTCCACCAATGCGACGCACAAGCTCTTGATTTTGTCTGTACTCTTTCAGTAAGCGTTCCACTTCACCTGTAAACAAAAAGAAAATGAAAAATGTTCAATGAATGAAAACAAGAAATTAAGGAAATTCGTTAGTTAATGAAAAGGAAAGAAATTTAAAATTTTTAAATCTTAAATTGACCTTTACACTATTTTGTATTGTACACCGATGTTAAAATGCACTGAAGGTAACCAAACCAACCTAAATGTCCTTAAAATACAAGGTATCTATATTGCAGCGTCCAATGTGTTCCAAGAATTGGTTTTAGTTTTGCATATCAAATACAATGAAGGGCACGAATGACGCCTATGAATGTGTATTTCAAACAAGAGCTGATTCGTGGAATGCACTGACAACAGCAAAGACAAAAAGATGTGTGGCTGATGACTTGAATATCTACGTCAAAGTCAGAAAACCACAACACAACAGAACAGAACAAAACTGTTACCAGGAAGCCATTGATCAACCCAAAGAGCAAGGTCAACTTTAGTTAAAATATTTTATACTATATACAAGTACGCATATGTGCTATCTATGTGGCTATCTGTTTTTTTTTTTTTTTTTACTGTATTCTATTTCTATTACTAACACAGGCATAAACTCATACGCTTGCTGTTACTATGATTCATCAACATCCACATCAACATCATCATCATCAACATCAACATAGTTGCTACATTCCCTTAAATAATGCCTGCAGGATGGGGATGATGATGATGATGACGATGACATTAATGATGATTCTGATCAGTAAAACCACACAAAAGAAAAGAAAAAAAAATAAATCGAAATGTATATAAAAACCCAGAAGACACTCCCATTTCGTTAGCCATGCACTCATAGATGATGGCAGATGGTAGTTGTTGTGATGGTAATGTTGGTGCTGCTACTGCTGATGATAGTAGAAAGACGGTACTATTCGATGTAGAACTTTCTGCTTGCCGGAAGTTTACCGAGTAAATTGGAAGTGATGAAATTAGGTGACTCAGCAGTTGCAACAGCAGTAGCAACAGTAAAACAAGAACAGGAAGTAGCATTAAGAGCATCAGCATGGAGCATCAACATAAAAAATAAATACGGGAAGCCCTTATTATTTTTTCTGTACTACACTATACTTTTTCCTTGCACTGTTCTATTAGGTTCAGTTTTAGTTGGTTTAGTTTAGTTTGATAGGATTCTGTTCTGCTATCGTGTTTTGAAACTAATGCAAAGAGGCTTCAGGCTATTTGTGAGCGGCTCATGTAACCAACAACTTGGTACTGTTACTTGGAGATGAAGAAAACATGACCCAGAAGGAGTACGACTAAATGCTGAAGCAGCATCACTAGTATTCCTATCAATAGGATGATGATGGAAACGGTAAAAATGTGTGAAAAATAAATCACAAAACTGTAAACTGGAAAAACTTTTCTACTACTCACACTTCACTTGGGCTAGGGCCAAGCAACTTAGAGTTTCGCAGTTACAGTAGCAGTATGACGCCTAACGACGCCTCGAAAAAGTTTTGAAAACTCCATCATCACCACCATCAGCATCATCACCACCAGCATCATTCTGTTGGTTGTCGTTGTTCGTTTTTTGTTGTTATGTATTATGGGTATTAGTCTAAGTGGCCCTTGCTATTGTTGTTGGTTAGGGATTAAGGCAAATGAAATGTTGATAAAAATTCTTAACTTTCTTCTGACCAAAAGGGTCGACAATGACAATGACAATAATGATAATGATAATTGTAATGATAATGATGATGATGATGATGATGATGATGATGATGACAATACAAATTATCTTTATTGAAGAGGAAACAATGTTCACAATGCTAGAAATCAACAGAAGCTAACGTCAAGGACCAAACCTGCAACTGCAATGGGGACATCTATGTTTCTACTTTTCATCATATCTTTCTACCTTCTGTCATTCTCTGACAATGAGATATTTTTTTTTTTTACTGGTACCTAGTTGCAATTCAGATCTATAAATATGATGCTTTAGCCACGTTTAGAGAACCAATGTTACAATCTTTTAGCAGGCAGGCGAAATCTGTCAGAGTCTGTCTTGTGTGTGGTCCATGGGTCCATGGGTCCATCATTTGGTTGGCATAATATTTTAACTATAATTTATCAGTAAACACGTTTAGCAACTTTTTGAAATGGGCACCTGTCGTAATATGCTTTTCATTAATCATTTTCCCTTTAACTGACGCCTTACATCCTATCTTTCTTTGCTCTTTATTTAGTCCACACGCCGCTTTCATCCTTTTGTCCATCTATGCTTTCCATTTAGTTACATCGTGTGCTTTTTGCCTCATATTCTTCGCCACCTTGGTTTATTCTAAAAATAAATTTATTAGATTGGCTTTGCTTCAGGCGTTTATGTACTTTGTTTTGCATGGCTTGGCCACGCTTGCCATGACATGGCTTGGCGTGGCTTGGCTTGGCTTGGCGTGGCTTGGTTTTGTTTGGCTTGGCTTGGCTTGGCTTTGCTTTACTCTGCTTGGTTTCATTTTATTGTAGATACTTTCGGTTCGCTGGGTTTCAAGTTTCATACAACAACAACAACAACAACAACAACAACAACAACAACAACAACAACAACAACAACCAAACACAGCATCATCAGCAACAACAGGAACGCACTAAACTAATTGCTAGCGCGCCGAGTTGACAGCAGAATATGGCGTTACGTATACAAAGTGTATGGGTATATAAATTTACATATATACTATATGTGTATAAATATTCTAAACAAGCTTTTTTTGTTGTGTTATAGTATACAGTAAAGAAAGGACATTTATCGACTGTAAATGTATTTCAAAATGTAATTTATCTTCCATACTGTTTATCTCTCTATCTCTATGTATTTCTATGTATTTCTACTTTTCGATATACTCTTATATAGTTTTATACTCTTCACGCAGTGAATAGTTTACATATTTTGAGTTTGTCATGAAGTTTGTCAGTTTGCCCTATAAAGTAATATATACAATATATATTCCTGATCAGCACGACGAGGCGTGTCCGCTTGTATTAATGGAAACTTTTCCCTCAGTTTTTGAGTTAAAGAGCTGAAAATTTTCATATTGCACATTTGTCGTAAGTAGCCTTATTCGATTAGATTCTTAATGAAAAAAAAATTTTTTTTTTTTTGTTTTTCATGATATCCTTATTCATCAACCATGTGTATGTCAAGATTCTAGTATAACTGAATTGCATAGCGCAACCATACAAATATTGCGGTATACTGGTTCTACCCTAAACATAAGTCAAATCAATATTGTAATAATATGTGTTTCTGTATGCTCAATTATAGGAGAGTAAGCAAAAATGTTTTCCATTGGATACATGAAGGGTACTACAGTTTCGGTATAGCCTGAAGATAACAGTCTTTCTGGTTTGTGTATTTTTTCAAGGTTTTTTTTTTTAATTTTTTTTATTTTTTACCATTCAACGCAAGCTTAAGAAATTGAAAATAAGTTCTCTTACATTTATATAAATACACACATAACATACATATATGCGTATGTGTATGTATGTATATATGTATTTGCATGTATTTGTGTGTAAAAACTATTTAAAACTGGTAAATTGTGCACAATTAAAATTTGAAAAAGTGTCGTTTTTGTTTTATTAGTGTACAACATTGTTCGTATAGTTTTATTTTGTGGTTTTTTTTTTTGCCTAACCAAAACTAAAACGGAGACGTGCCAAGCATGCATGTCAAATAATTGATTTATTTGGTTTGCCAAAAAGTTACATACATATGTATCTGATACTCAGACATACTGTAGATACACAAATAGACATACTACAATCATAGTAGAGAAACTTACACCAAAATGCCAAACATACTGCAATTATTATTGAGTTGTACGAATTGTCATAATAACATATATTCTTTGTATTTTCCTGTATTTCTTCTCCTTTTATTTGCCTTTGGACTTTGCTCTCCTGATGTTTCCTTTGCTGTTGTTGTTTATTGCTCATGTTTCATTCATCTGAATCTGTGTCTTCTGCCTGTTTATTACATTTATCACCCATCAGAATTATTTAGCCCAACTATTCAATTCCATTCCATTCTCTTCCTTATTATAGTATTTCAACTGCAGAGAAATTTATTTTTCTATTATTTGGGCATTGTTTTTATGGTTTTTGGATTGAAATTTGTGCAAGGTCTGCACTTTGACTTTTGCTTTACTTTATTTTCTATTGGAATGTGTAAAGTATATCGGTTTTCTTATCGTTATCCTTATTTAGCTGTGTGTGACACATTGATGTGTGTCATGTGCTTGCCATAGTTTTGTTCTATGTCTTTTTATTGTTCAATGTAATTTTTGAAATATCCGATTCTGATGATGATCGAATAAATGACAAATATTGAATTATGTATTTAATTGGCAAAACAAACCTCAAAATGTCGACCAAACAAGTAAAGAAACATTTGCTTATAGCGAAAGCCTAAAAGTATGCAATACTTTTTGATAAATCAATTCATTAGCTAACGAGTTAGGGAGACTTTCATAGAATTTGACAATAAAAGCAATAAAAGAAATGAAAATGAAACTAAAGTGGTAAAATACAAATACAAATACAAATACAAATACAAACAAATTCAAATGGAAAATGAAAGATGAAAGATGAAATATGAGCTAAAGAAAGAACTGAAATGAAAAGGTGGCTGGAATTGGATTGGATTTGATGGAATTCTGTGTGGCAAATCGGTACCATGAAAGTGATACAAAGTATGGAATAGACAGAGATAGGAAAATAGACAAGAAGGGAAGGAGATAGAGAGACTGAATGACAGTGAGCCATCATCATGTAGTTATGTTCGCTTGGCTGGTTGCAACACATTTGAGTGAGTGTTTGGATGAGAGCCTGGGGATGTGTAAATGAGGCATTCGCTTAGACAGAACAGAGCCTTGTACTTTGTAAAAATGTCAACATTTCTCACATAATTCATCATCATTGTCATCATTATTGTAATCATAGTTACGATTATGATTATCATCGTTGTTCATCACTTAAAGCAATCGCAGAAGCAGAAAGGAGGCTTGAAAAATATTGTAATTAAACTTCATGATGAAAGCCAGCCGACAACAAAGAGGCGGTACAATTAAACAGGGTGTGGCATGAAGCCCACTGACATTCAGTCAGACACATTGACTCAATGGCTGACTAACTGACTGACTGATTCACTGTGTGCGTGAGTGAGTGAGTGAGTGAATCATATTTGTTTAGTTCTAATGTTTCATTATGTTATATTACGTTTCGGTTTTGTCTACAACAAAAATGAATGCGACAAAAAAAAAAAAAAAGCAAACGACTAGGGACTGACTCTTTGTCTATTTGTCTGTTTATTTGTTGGCACGGGAACTGTGTCATCGTCATCATCATCATCATCATCATCGTCATCATCATCATCAACACAATAACCATCACCATCTCTATCTTACTCTTTTTCTCTGTATCTTATTCATTATTTTTCTCTACGTACAATTTCTCTGAAATGTCATGCCAAGTGTGTTTTTCACGATAATGATGATGATTATGATGATGATGATGATAGTGATTGTGATTGTGATTGTGATTGTGATTGTGATTGTGATGGTGATTATGAGGATGCTAGCGATGGCCTCACCACCAGCCAAGTTGGCCGTCAATGACATTTGCAGCGTTGCCATTTTTCTACATAAATTGCTCGAAATGAACAAGGAAACTGACTGCAGTAGCAACAGCAACAGCAACAGTCGCAGATGCATCTGCAACTATTACGATAACATCATGTAATGGCGGTGTGACCTGGACTCATATTGAATAAATGTATTGTATGCATTTGAAATTGCGTTCAGTTGAACTATTGTTTTTGATTCTTATGCCAAATGAATAAGTCAGTCAATCAATAAGTCAGTTAGTCAGATAGTCGGAATGTTTGAAGGAATGATTGATTGATTTGAATGCGACAAAACTCACACGCTCAGCTTAGCCTAGCTAAGTATGTAAATCAGTCAAGAGAAGTCATGTTGCCAAGGCAACCAAGTTGGTGAATGAAACAATTCTTTGATCATGATGATATGATAATGTGATTGTGATTGAGTAAGAACCATCATCATCATCATCATCATCATCTGGGTCATACACTTTCCATATGGCATTGCATGTTTATCATTATCATGACTAAAGTTATATGACGATGGCAGGATGCTATTGATAATGACGTTTGCAGTTTTGCAACATGTAATATTACATCTCTTGCTATTTGTTTTCATTGTCCCATGACAGAATGTGCAACACCATTTGCCATTTGCCATTTTCCATTTTCCATTTGCCATTTTCCATTTTCCATTTGCCATTTTACATTTCTATACTACCTAGTCACTTTTTCCCAATAACCATTTGCCATTAATTTACAGCTTACCATTTGTAATGAAAACAACGAATAAACCGAACCGAATCGAATCGAATCGAATCGGAGTTTATAGAACAGAATAGAAAAGAACAGAATCAAACTGAACTAAACTAAACTGGAACTGAATTGAATTGAACTAAATGGGCGACCGCACCCATCTATCATCAAATCTTCACATCACCACATCAGACCTGAGCAAACGAGACCACATCACATCCTATACACATAGTAGTAGATGATGATGATGGTGTTGTTGTTTATAAAAGCTTTAATTTTCTGCCTCTGATGCGGTTGCTACTGTTGCTTTCCATTCCTTTTATATTATTTTGTTTCTGTTTGCGGATGTGGTTGTTGCCTTTCTAAATTTTGTCAGATACTTGCCAATAAATCCATAAATCAACAACTTAAGCAAACGACAGCAATGACAATGGCATCGATGAATGCGACAAAATATATTCAAGTGTATCAACTATGAATACTTGATATGGTGATGGTGATGGTTGTGGCAGTGCCAGTGCCAGTGCCAGTGTCAGTCCTAGTGCCAGTCCTAGTTCTAGTCCTTGTACTACTGATAGTGCCAGTGTCAGTGTCGGTGTTGGTGTTGGTGTTGGTGTTAAGGTGCCAAATGGCAAGTGCAAAGTAATAAGGAAGCAAGCAAACAAGTAAACAAAACACAGAATCTCACGAACGAATGAACGAATATGAATACCATGTACACCTTGTGTCAATATTTCATTTATTTCGAGCGTGTTTCATTTGGTTGGGTCTCATCATTTTTACTCATTACAACTCAACTGAACTCAACTCATTTCATCGCATTTCATCATCTACATACATCTGAACTCATTTAATCTCATCACATCACAGCATGTTAAGTCATTTTACTTGTCTCTACGTGAATCTCATCTTATCTCGTTTATTTTAGCTTTGCATTTAATTTATCGTTTGATTATTTTGTTGTTTCTCCATTGATGGTAATGGTGATGATAATGCTGGTTACGATGATGATGATGATGATGATGATGATGATGATGATGATGATGATGATGATGATGATGATGATGATAAGAGAAATAAAGTTTCGAACTTATAAGGTGACGCCCAACTATATTGTATATACTCGTATACTTATATTCAGTTATTCATTCATTCAATCAGTCACTCAATCATCTATCAGATCGCATCACATGTGTTTTCATGGATGCGAGCGTGCGTGCATGCATGCTTACGAATCTTTGTACGTTACTTCGTGCGTAAGCCTTTAGAGTTATATTACTACTACGAGTACAGTACATACAATATCATACATAGATTCAGGAAACTAGTGGAATAGATAAACGAATGGATACATATGTACATATATAATATATACAAAGTACACATAGAAGATTGGACTGCCAAACAGACAGATAGACAGACGGACAGACGGACAGACAGACAGACAGATAGGCAGACAGGCAGAGAGGCATCACTCTAATGGCGTGTAATCGTGCCTGTCGTCTATCATTCATTTGCACATCATTTATAATGTGGTGATGAAATGGAAGTGAAGCATCATTCCTATCCAGTTGGGGAGTGGATTTGGAGTAGTGTAGTGTTGATGAACATTGCTAAGTCTAAAAGTAAATTCAATTGAAGCCATGCGTTCATTGTAAGATGTGAAAATATTTTCTATATACTCGAGTTGAACTGAACTGAACTGAACTGAACTGAACTGAGCTCAACTGAATTAAGTTAGATACACTGAAAATAAATCTATGTATCTACATATATCACATAAATCGGCAAATTAATCTTATCTTTTTCCTTTCAATTTTCAACAATTTTCCCATTTAATATTTAAATTTATTGTATAATTATCTTAAAATTGTTTAACTTTTTTTTTTTGGTTTTGTGGATTTGGATTTCGACAAGGTTTTTGTTCTTTTTTATTATAAGTGTAGCCTAACATATGCATTAAAGAGTGCGTGCGTGCGAGCGTGCGTGCGTGCATGTTTCGTTTTGTGTTATTCAATTTCAAATATACTACTTGAAATGTATCTCTTGGTTTCATAAGAACTTTATGTTGTTCCTTTTATCGTTTCTTTATATGTTTAAGATATATCCGTTCTAGTCATCCACATCCACATCCTCATCCTCATCTTCGTCATCATCATCATCGTCATCATCATTATCATCATTATCATCATCATCATCGTTTCTGTGTTATTAAGGTACGCCACGCAAAGTATCTCCATAATCTAAGCGAATTAATCTTAATCTCATTTTTAGAATACACATACATGTATGTACACTCGCGCACGCACGCTCTCACTTATTCACAGACCTATATATATACATACATATGAGTATTTATAGTCACACATTCAAACCCACAGACACACACACATATACCTATATCCTCTCAAGCCTAATAGGCTCCATGTCTCAGGTGCCTTTAGTGTTGCCACTTCCGTTTCCGTCATTTTAAGTAAACAGCTTTTTCTTCTCCTTTTTCACACTCAGTTTCCTTCACTTCTGCCCTTTCTTCCGATTCTATTTTGTATTCCTTACAATATCTACAGTATTTCTATTACTGTCATACTATGTATGTATGGACGTATGTATATATGAGTGTATGTATGCCGTTGTCCTTTTTGGTCGAATTGCCACTTCCTATTTCCGTCGCGGTGTCCTTACTTCATTTCCTTCTCATCACTCCCTGACCATCATCCGCTTTACTTTGTGTGTTACCCTTCCACTTCAAGTAGAATGTTTGCATTTGAAAAATTGCGCGTATAAACGCGTGCGTCATCAGTTATCACATACCGCACTTGCCCCCCCACCCATTTGCCCCACGAGTCCCACATGCTTTTCTGAGTATCCGTCTATCTATCTTACCTGAAAAATCCTACCGTCTGTTCTGCTTCTGCTTCTGCTTCTGTGTTCTGTGTTTTGTGTTCAGTGTTTTGTGTTTTGTATTTTGTATTTTGTATTTTGTATTCTGTGTGTGTAGCCAAATAACGTATGTAGCTTGAATAGATTGGATCAGTCTTTATCTCCATCACTAAAGTAATCTTTCTTTGGTTTTTTGTTCATTTTTTGTTGCCTGCTTGTGCGGGTAATTTAGTATTTTTTTTTTTTTTTTTTTTTTGCTGAATTTGTTCTTCAATACTCGTAATAATGTTCAAGGAAATGCAATTCTTAATCGTGTGAATGCTGTGATTAATTGTTTCTACTTGCATAGAAGACAGTATAAGGTTTTGAAGATATGCACACTAACAGAAAAGAACAACAAATAAGCATATTTCTTTTACTAAGCTATTGTTGTTCTTAGTAGAAAATAAGCCATAAAGAGTTAAGGGAGATCCTTAAATATACATACTTACATAGAGTACACAGATAATTTAAGGATAGAAGGAATTTTTTGTTTTTGTTATATTTTAAATCATTTAAGCTTATCAAGTTTTCAATATTTGAACTTGATTTACTTTGTGTAACAATACATAAGTCAAATATAATCCTATTTCCGTTGACCCTTTTTAATTTCCAAAAAAATCAAAAAATTTCTGCTTATATAATAGGCAGCTACTATGTAGATTAAAAGGCAGCTCTACTCTGCTTTGGTTTGCTCTGGTCTACTGTGGTCTTGTGTGGTCTATGTTTGTCCATAAATATTTGTATGATATATGTTTGCAAAAAAGAAAAAGAAAAATTAAAAACCCAACAAAACATCAATACAACACACAACGCACGCACATAACAGAATGAAATTATTCTATCTGCTTTTGATAGAATGGAAAAAAGTGAAAAATGAAAAAATGAAAAACGAGAAATTTTACAACTCGATTTCATAACTTGGTTTTCTAGTCGTGTAGGCTGTATGCCAGTTATTGGTTGCATGGCAATCCTGAATGAATGAATGAATGAAAAGTTTTTTGTTGGCAACAATATCAAAGACAAGTTGCTTTGCTCACTCAATATTGAATGCGGTTACCATAATTCCTACTCCTGCTGCTCCTGCATATGCTATTGAGGCCACCAAAACCAAGTGAAGTCAAGCCAAGTGTAGTCAAGCCAAGTGAAGCCAAGTGAAGCCAAGCCAAGCGAATTGAAACCAAGACAGGCAAGGATATGCGAGGCCAGGCCAGGCCAGGCCAGGCCTATTTATATGCATGAAGCAACTTCAATTTTGGGCCACCAATTCAATTGAGTTTTGTATCTTTCTATACACATTTGTAAGTATGGTATACATATACAATATATACAAAACATACTTATGCATCTTTATATGTATCTGTGTGTTTTTGTGTCTATGTGTGTGTGTGTGTGTGTGTGTTTGTTTATATTACCACCATACAAAAAAAGGCATCAATGCAGTTGGTTAGACTTGGGTGCGATATCGCCAATGTTAGATAAACGGAATTTATTTGAAATCGTAAATAAATAGTAAATTCAATATAGTATTTCATTTGCAAACCAAAAAACTAACAAACGAACGAACTATAAAGGAAGAAATCAATTAAGGAAGGCAGCTAATAAGAAAGGAATAAATAAATAAGTGAAAGGATTTCATTGTATCGTGGCCAACAGACGAAATATTGTACTATCACTATAGCATTAAAAATTCAGTTTATATATGATACGAAGAAATTTATTCATTTTCACAATCGGAAAATAAAGAATTGTAATGTTTTTAACGAAATTATACGAAACTATAAAAAAAATATTATATTATTTTAATAATTTGCCAAATTGAAAATGTTGTATAAAACGATTATGTAAAAGGTTTTAATTTTGTATTTTTTAGTCATGCTATTGGAAGTTGTTTTGTTGCTTAAAATTAATTGTTAGGAAATAATACGAAACATTCATAGAATTGAATGAATTAGCATAAGTTGTGAGTATCAACTTAATAATTGTGAATTCGAAGAGGAAAAAGCAAAAATAAACGCAAACTCTGTGACAGCAACAAGCTTAAAATATTGAAAAAGCAAGTAATTCAAGCATATCTGTCGCCAATTTACAGCATACAGTAGCATTCTTGTGTCCCATGTGTGTATTATTTGGCATACATTAAATGTATCTAAACACATTGTGCATGGAATAATGAATAAGAATCCAACACTCGAGAACCACCACAAGGCAGCACGCCTTGAATTATCTGTGAAAAACCTTGATACACACTCTGGGACTTGGAAAGGAATTATTGTCTTCGCAATTTTCATGAAAACATAAATTTTTTAATTGTAATTTTTTTTCTTAAAAAGGAAATATTTTCAGATGAAAACAAAAAAAAAAAAAACGAAAATTCAATTTAAATGGTTCAGATAGTTTTCGCTGCCATTGGCATCGTATTATCACAACACAATTTTGGGTGTAAACTACACCAGTTCAAGAGTGCACAGCCTAGAGTATGTTGGTATGTTGAACAATACTTTCCTACCGTTCCTACAGGAATGCAAGAATTCACACCAGTAACCATACGAGGGCCTACTTATTGTCTTGATCAGTCAACACTATGGATTGACCTGCATGTTCACTTGATTTTAACACTAGCCTCTGGGGAATATTTGTACGTTGCATATAAGATATTTGAACTGAAATATGTCATTTTAAAAGAAAGAGGAATGTTGGATCTTTTGTATTGTTCTATTACTTAAAAGAACCGAACAGTATTTAAGGAACGAGACAAATCGATGAAGTTGACATCCTTGCCATCCTTTGTTTCTCATCAGATGTTCGAAAGTATTTGGTTCGAATAATCTCAAGTGTTGTCAAGACTTGCTTGCTAGCAGTAACCCAGAGCAAGATTCTCTGAATGCTGAAATAAACCACAGAACAGAGATAAGCGTCCCATGTGTTTAGAGTTAGATGAGCAAATACAAATACATCACTGCATTTAGATGAAGTCAGTCCATGAGAGTAGAGTTCTATAACATCCAACTTGAAAGATGGTATCGGTATTCAATATCGTATGTATATTCTTAAGTAGAGATAGAGGTAGATAGAGTCCGATTATGTTTTGCTTAAGTGAAGTACATCAGTATATTCGGGATGATTTGCATCACATATTGTGTGTGTGTTTATTCGGCAATTGAGTCACGAAATGAAATTTAATATGCAGTTAACAATGGCTAGTCCGTTCGAGCATTGCATCGCGGAAGAACAATGCTAAGTGATTGGGTTTTCAGTTGCAGAGTGTATCAATAGTAGTGAAATTTATGAATATTTGAATCATTCGAATGTATACCAATACGTAGCACAGTTTACAAGTGACTATGTAAGTTTGTGACGAGCAACTTCCTGTCTCGAATCTTGCATTATCTTTATAAATCGGGGCCACACGCATATCACTGTTGAATTGAAAGCTGAAGAAGTGCAAGCAATTGTTGGTACTGTCCATACCATAACCAAATGCCATAATGTCTTGACGAAAGGGGTGACTTAGCTTCAGACAGACGGTACATGTATTTAGCTCAAAAATATTGGTATTCCAAGACTTCATTTTGGAAGGTTCTTTCATCATTTGACATAAATGATACTTCTTGTTGTTGGCTAAAACAGATGGCTTGGTGCTTCTCTTCATATCTCGTTTTCAAAATGGCATCATCAGGCGAGCAGTTAACAAACTTTGCCGTGACTTGAAAATTTGTTTTTTGTACCAAGCACTTAATTAGCGTTTTCGCTTCGTTGTTGGTCTTAAGTGTTAAGCAAGGGCTTTTGATAGAACACATAGATGGTTCAACGTTAGTCACGGTTAGATTCAATACTTTTTAATTAAATAAAAATATGTTCTGAAAAAGCTCAGTGTCTCATAACTTTTGGTTTTGGGTTGGGATGCTTTATGTGGGAGACATTTTTGATTCAAGTGTAGTATAAATATTGCTGGGGACTATGTTTAAAAGTAGCCATACTTTTGTATTGATGGCATAAATAATTTTGTAGCCATATTGATTTGTCTCGTTAATGATATTCACCCTTAATTCGCATATTGAGTAATTAGCCATATCCAATCAATGCGTATATCTTCGCATAGGGACTACATGTTTCAATAATGAAGAAACTCTGATTTTACAGTGCAATTCGATTCTGTAAACTATAGATTTATCAAATTCCAGCTCCTTTTTCTTTGAATACAGAGAGCACAGATTTAATTATATAATCGATGGTTATATATGGTTTCCCATAGTTACCGATCACAAACAACCAACAGGGTGTATACAGCTGCCGTTATTTATAGTTTAATATATCAGCCTCCTCGGCTATAAATTTTTTCTCAAATTCACTTGAAAAAATCACATGTTTGTATAAAAATGTATGATATTAATTGCTGTCGCCTACTGAATACGCCCTTGCAAACAACAGATCAAAGTAAAAGTGTGAAAAAGGATAACGGATAAGAATACACAAGTAGCAAAACGATATACAATTAAAAATTTTCACAAAAGTAGGAGTTAGTAAGTAGGAACTGAAGCAGTAGCAGCAGCAGCAGCAGCAGCAGCAGCATTCCAGGAAAACACTTTCTAAATGCAAAACGCAAAACAATTTGAATGGAATGGGGGAGTATACGTATTATAAGAATGGATAGCAGCATAACCGCAGTGTGGCATGCCTGGAAGCGTCCGTCACGCCACAATGTTGTACACCTGCAAATATATTCATATACATATATATTGTATATACACACACGGATACACAAATATTCAACACGCAAATATGTATGCAAGTATGAGGAGAAGTGGATTGAGTAGAAACACACACACACACGTTTGCACAAGCTCACATAAATAGATACATATTCATAGATACATACTACTACTAGTACTACTATTACTATTCCTACTACGGGTATAAGCATACTTAAGATATGCATCTTAATGTTCGAAAATATGAGTTATAGCAGTTTGTATGTTGTCTATGGTATACTATGTTTCACGGACTCTTTATCTTCTACTGTTGTTGGTTCTTTCTCTCCAAATCATTTTCGTTTTTTTCCCTTTTTTTTTTACCTTACCATATTATTCCTATCATATCTTTGTGGCTAAGTGTGTGTGTCTACATATATTTATTTGTTTTTGTATTTGTATGCATGTGTATGTGTATGTTGATATTGGTCTTTTAGCTTTTGGAAATTGAACATTGTGATTGTGTGTGTGTGTGTGTGTGTGTGTGTGTGTGTTTCTTTTTTTCCCAGCCGGCGGCAATTGTGTTTCATTTTACAAAGTATCTATGTACAATATAAGTATACATTATTTCTGATATATTTACTACTCATATGTACTCATGTGTTGTAACATACAATACAAGTACTAGCAGCAAATACTTTTGCAAACATTAAAAAGTCTTGTCTTCCTTCCTGAGTTCTCTTACATTCCATTCTTTGCTTTTTAACGCACTTCATGTTGCGCTGCAGCTTTTCAGCTTTTCTAAGTAAAAAAAACTTCTTTGCTTGGTTTCCATCATCTTTGGATTGGGGTTTTCTTATATCACTACCTCACTACCTCACTGCTTCACTGCCTCACTGCCTCACTGCCTCACTATCTAACCATCTAACTCAACGTTTTCTGCTATGTTTTCTTTAAATTTATTTTGCCAGCATCTTTGTCAATGAATTATGTGCTTGTACACATCAGAGAAAATGTATCTATGAGTATGTATGTATGTATGTATGTATGTATGTAGCAGATATTTACTTAAATGATGGTGGTAGGTAAATGGTATTACAAAGAAAACTAAAAGGTTCATGAGGTAACACAATACACAACAATGGAAGCAATGGGAAAACAGAATTGTGGGAGTCTAAAAGTATCCAAAGTAACCAAAAGCAACCGAAAAGATACATGAACAAAAAAGATTTTTCTACTTTTCTTCTAAAATGTTTTTCTTTTACTTGTTTTGGCTTTTTGCTTTAAGTGCGCTTTGAGAACTTTTCTTTTACTTTTGAATTTTTGTCAGCAATGACAACAGCAACAGCAATACATGATACATGAAGAGTTGAGAAATGAGTAGTGGAGAGGAGAAGAGAAGAGAAGAGCAGGAATGAGGAATGTGAAGAGGAATGTGGAAAGCAAGGACGAAGTAGTATAAAAGAATGAAGTAGTGCCAAACAATTGTTGGCTGTTTTTGTTTTCATCATTATTGTTATTTCATTGTTTCGAATTTTGTTCTCCTTGTTGTTCATCTTCTCCTTCCTTTCCATTTTTCAATCCTTCTACCAATCCAATCCATCCATACATTCGTCCTTCTTCTTTCTTTTCAAGTTCTACATCTTTGGCTTAGTTGTTTTTTTTTTTGATTTGTTTTTTTTTTTTTTTACTTTTTTTGTTGTTGTTTTTTATTCTCTTTAACTTTATATTTTTATTACTACTCGTATTATTGTTGCTGTTACTATTGCTGTTGTATTTCATCTTCTAAGAATAATAAACTGACTAAAGTGAAAAATAAAAAGCAAAATAGTAAAATAATCTCAGTTGTAAAAAAAGAAGAACTAAATAAAGTGAAAGAAAAAGAAACTCAATACAAAGCACAAACAAAGACAAAACAAAACAAAACAAAAACTCTTTACGCTTTCTTCAAAAAAAAAAAAAAAAAAAAATAAAAATAAAAAAGTATAAAATGGAAACAAAAAATATGCACTTTTTCTTCAAACATTACAACAATAATACATAGAAATAGAAAAAATATGTATGTATGTACATATGCACAAATATGAATTAAGTATCTTACTGTATGCTATGCCCACTTTGCATTGTAGTTTTTAAAAATGTCCTATGCAAAAAAGGATATACATAAGGAAAAACAAGATTTTCGACAAAACTTATATGAGAGGGTAGTTAGATAAGTCAGTGACTTTTTCAATTCCATGCTTACTAACTTTAAACAGCAACAACACTGCTGCTGGGAACTATCATTTGCACTAGATTTTTTGCCAAAGTATCCATTGAAAGCAAACAAAAACTTCGTGAAATTCAATGAAAAAGAGGAAAAAAAAAGAAAAAAATGAGAGTGTGATAAAAGAAAACTTTTTAATAACAGATAGACAGCCAGAAAGAGAGAGAGAGAGAGAGAGAGAGAGAGAGAGAGAGAGAGAGAGAGAGAGAGACAGAGACAAAGAAAGAGATTATCTACAAACACACACACCAATAGAACATTTGCATCCACAATATTTTCTCCCCCCCTCCT